>JXCR01126014.1:0-17583 GCA_002079205.1 Phalaenopsis hybrid cultivar | reverse complement strand
ATATATCTTTATGAGTAGTATTTTTTAAAAAAATAATTGACTACAAGGCTACAAAGATTTATAATCAATTAAAAGTATTAATGAAGAAAATATAATAAAAATTATTAAATTAGATTCAAATGATGTTTTAAATCTTGCCCCAATCCTTAACATCTTATGACTACGTGATTAGGGTTGTCAAAATGACTCTTTGTTCGTGAAAGGCTCGTGTTCGGCTCGCTAAGCAAATGAGTCAAACACGAACACACTTTTTGAGCTCGAAATATAAACGAGTCGAATACCAGCTGAGCCTGGGCTCGCTCGTGTTCAACTCGTTTACACCCCTATCCATGATGGTAAAGTGATTATTTACTCTCTTAGTAATACACAAAAAATCCAACACACACTCATATATTTAAAGTGACATATAGAGATACCAGAAGTTTTTATATAAAAAACTCAAGGAATGAGAAAAAACCACAGGGCCTAGCCCAGTTGAAATGATTCATTATGTAATGGTGAGTACACAAGCTCACTCTTCTCCTAAGTTAGAGAAGAAGGAATTAAAAATTTGATGTACACTAATAATTTAGCATTAATTTCCATAATGTATCGTGAATATCATAGTCGATTGTTGTTGAGGCTGTAGTTCACCATGAATATTATAAATAGTAACTGTATTGTCAACATATCGTAGATGTCATAGTTGAAAGCAATGAAATTAGTTGCTCATATGGGTTGTAGAGGGTTGCTTCCAAAAGTTTTGGTTGCCCACAAAGGCCGTAGTAGTGAGTTACATGAGTTGAGAGAACATTCATAGGCCGTAGAGGTCGGAGTTGATAGTTTTGTGAGTTATGAGCCATGTAACATGTAGTTGGTCACATAGCCCGTAATGGTGAGTTGTGATAATGTTTGTACACCAATGAACCCTAAGTTAAGAGCAATATGTTTATGAGCTGCATAGGCAGTAAGTTGTCCTATAGACCATGTGAGGAGCTGTAATAATTTCTATAGACCAAAAAGGTTGGAGTTAGAAGCTACATAAGCTATGATAATGTTCATAGTCCATAGAGGACAAAGTTGAGAGTTGCATGAGCAATGGAACATGCAGTTTGTGGTTGATCACTTATGTCATAGTGGTGAGTTATGATAACATCTGTAGAACATAGAGTTCAGAGGTTTGCATGAGTTGTGGACCACATAAGCTTTAGTTTGTCATGTAGGTTGTAGTGGTGAGTTGTGGTAACATTCGTTGGCTACAAAGTCTAGAGCTGAAGCTGCATGAGCTGTGATAATATCCATAGGCTGCAGAGGCTAGAGTTGGGAGAGCCTCATGAGCTGTGATAACATTTGTAGTCCCTAGAGGTAGAGTTCGGAGCCACGAGAGATGTGATAATGTATGTAGACTGCAAATGCCTGAGTTAGGAGCCACATAAGCTGTGGATCATGTTGGTCATAGTCGATTAAAGAGGTCCTCGTGGCGAGCTGTAGGGAGGGAGCTTTAAGAGTTCAGAGAAAGTCGTCATATCTTAAGTACGATGATTGTAAGCAATTATTGTTGGAGCATCATTGCATAGTATATGGGATGTATTATTACACCATCTTTGAGGTGCATCGTTACATCGTCTTTAGGATGTGTTGTTGCACTAAATATGGGCACATCATTACATCGTATTCGGGGTGCATTGTTTCACCATCTTTGGAGTGTGTTGTTGCGCGAGGTACAAGATGATGTACTGCTCCACTTGGTGCTTCATTATTATGCAACTTACGATGACTTTCTAAGGGATTTCACAGCGAAGAATGAGTGGCGGCCAATAGTAGTCGACGATGGCTGACAAGCGGTAGTCGATGTTGGTTGAAGGTTGCAGGGGTGGGTGTCATTCACCGGGGCTTTGGTGTATAACACAGGAATTCAACTCCTTCTCCAAGCTCTGTTCTTCATCTAGTTCAAGATCTAGGTCCTCCGCTTAAGTGGGAGGCATGACTATATTTATAATGTCCAGAAGAGGCTTTCTCTGCAAACAAGGAAAGAAGTCAGACCACTCCATTGCACTGTCTCGGAGATATTCACTTGATCTTGGGCTTGTTGGATTCTCCTTGTGTAAACGCTTAATTTTGAATATAAACTTGTTAGATTTTGAATCCGTTTAAGCATGAGAAGCTTTCAAAAATGGATTAATAGTTTTATCATCGCTCGAGTTAACTCAAATTAGACCAAACTAAATGTCATTGTGTATGTCTCATCGAGTCGGTCAGTTTGAATGACTTTATTGAAATCAGAGTTCTAAATTTTTTTAAATTAAAATTTGAATATTTTTTATTAAAAAAATTATTTTGAAACATGTGTGTTATTATGCCTATAAAATCATCCGGATGATGGAAATTTATTGGCATATCAATAATCTAATATGGAAACCAATAACTAAAGAAAATGGTCCACACTACATATTATTTCAAGTATGTATTATCATCGCCCATGGTATAGAAGGCCACNATTATTTTGAAACATGTGTGTTATTATGCCTATAAAATCATCCGGATGATGGAAATTTATTGGCATATCAATCATCTAATCTGGAAACCAACACTACATTTTATTTCAAGTATGCACTATCATCGTCCGTGGTATGGAAGGCCTTGAAAAAATAAAAATAAAAAAAGGCCATTTACTGCGTGCTGGATTGAAATATCCGACCAAGCCGTACCTTCGCCCGACGTTTAGAGATTCTCTAAATTGTGGCCGTACGATTGCAATCTAACGGCTCTGGTTGGCATTTCGTGTTACCAGCTTAGTCCTTTTCCGCTCTGTAGAAAGCGGGCCCCGCTCAGCCGACATTCACGTCGCCTAGCCACGAGTAGAATCGGGGGTGGACCCCACTACCAGTGTGGATTGGCAGCCGTTAGTTTAGGGGGTGTTAAAAATTGATTCAATATGTTAACACGAATAAATTCAGATTGTTTCGAATATTATTTTAGTTGGTTCGAGTGTTGAATCTGAAAATTCAAATATGATCAGAACAAGCACAAAAGTTTGGGTCAGGTTCGAGTTATCGGGTTCTGGTAGGATTTGGGTCTTAGTTTTTTATGCATTTAATATTCATGTCGGGTTTTATGTTGATCATGTTTGGGTCGGGTCTTTCTTAGGTCGGACCTGAACCAGATCCTTTGACTCGAATAAAATTAAAAGATATTCTCGCCTCGGCTACAGTTAAGGCTATTGACGATTCAATTTCGAGTCGAGTTAGGATCGTTTTAAAATTAGTTTGAAAAAATTCAATTCAAATTTTTGGCTCAAAATTTTAGCTCGTAACTCGACTCATTTGTTTTAATCCGGTCTACATCCAAGCCAAAATTCGAATCAATTTTTGAGCAATTAAAGATTCTTGAGTTAAATTTGCTAAATTCATTATCCTAACATCACAATGGCCATTAACGATCTGATTTCGAGCCGAGCTTCGAAATTGACTCGAAAAAAATTTGATCCAAAATTTTACCTCAAAGCTTGGCTCGTTTATTTTGATCTAAGCCAAAATTCAAAACAGTTTTCCAGCCAATAATAATCTAAGAGCTAAATTCATAGACTTAGCTGCAGTAATTCATCGGTGACNTAGAAGGCGGGCCCCGCTCAGCCGACATTCACGTCGCCTAGCCACGAGTAGAATCGGGTGGTGGACCCCACTACCAGCGTGGATCGCAGCCGTTCGTTTAGCGGGTGTTAAAAATTAATTCAATATGCTAACACGAATAAATTCAGATTGTTTCGAATATTTTTTTAGTTGGTTCGGGCTCGGGTTCGGGTTTGGGTTTGGGTTCGGGTTGAATCTGAAAATTCAAATATTATCAGAACAAGCACAAAAGTCTGGGTCGGGTTCGAGTTATCAGGTTCTGGTAGGATTTGGGTCTTAATATTTGACGCGTTTAATATTCGGGTCGGGTTTATGTTGATCATGTTTGGGTCGGGTCTTTTTTAGGTCGGACCTGAACCTGATCCTTTGACTCGAATAAAATTAAAAGATATTCTCGCCTCGGCTACAGTTACGGCTATTGACGATTCAATTTCGAGTCGAGTTAGGATCGTTTTAAAATTAGTTGGAAAAAATTCAATTCAAATTTTTGGCTCAAAATTTTAGCTCAAAACTCTACTCATTTATTTTAATCCCATTTACATCCAAGCTAAAATTCGAATCAATTTTTGAGCAATTAAATATTCTTGAGTTAAATTTGCTAAATTCATTATCCTAACATCACAATGGCCATTAACAATCTGATTTCGAGCCGAGCTTCGAAATTGACTCGAAAAAAATTTGATCCAAAATTTTACCTCAAAGCTCGGCTCGTTTATTTTGATCTAAGCCAAAATTCGAAACAGTTTTCCAGCCAATAATAATCTAAGAGCTAAATTCATAGACTTAGCTGCAGTGATTCATCGGTGAATGATTATGTCGAACAACTAACATATTAATTGAGAAAAAAATGAATGATTTTAAGATGTTATATTCTAGGGTTAATCTTATGCAAATAAAACAACTATGCAATGATTCTGAATAAAGCCAAAATTCGAAACAATTTTACTTATGTTATTCGAAACTTAGAATTTATTGAGTGTTNTGAATAAAGCCAAAATTCGAAACAATTTTACTTATGTTATTCGAAACTTAGAATTTATTGAGTGTTTTTTTTAGAGATAATGTGAGTGACACGACCGACTTTATTTAAAGGAAGAGAATGAGTTAAAAATGAAATCTCAAACAACTCTCACGACACTGAAAACCAAAAAAAATATCAAAAGATAAAAACTTAATAACCCACAGAGCAAAACAACTAAGCAGCTACATCAATCCACAAGACAACCACTTCTCCGAAGAGAAGAAAGAGTCCATGAGAAACGAGAAACTCTGCAAAGAAAACAAACAAGGACGGCAAAACAACCAACAAACTACCAAAATATAAAGAGAGAAAAAAGTAAACCCAAATAAAGAGAAAGAACAAAATGAAATTAAATAAAAAAACAACATATCTCAGAACTTACCAGCTATTAAGTATTAAAATTTCATCCTAAAAGTTTGAATATATAAGAATATATTCAACACATGATTGAATTTTAATTACCGCTGGAGTTCATCACAGACCTATATTATTCTAACATCTAGCCAAAATCAGACAGTTAAAAATTATACATACAAATCAGGACATCTGACTAAGATTAGTCCATAAAAAAGATTCATGACAAAACACAACAACCCAAAGACAAACCAAATTAAAACAGAGATAAAAAAACAAAAAATAAAGCTAAACATAGACCAAAAAACCTAAAACCAGCAATAAAAACAATAAATCAAAACAGTCAATCCAAAACCAAATACAGAAAGAAAGACTTGAATAGAAAAAAAAAAAAAACAAGAAAGGGGCATTGAAATTTCATCCAAATAATTTTTGAATATATAAAAATATTCAAAAATTATGGTTGAAAATTGATACAAAAACCAAGTAACCAGCAAAAAAATTGAAAATAACCAGTCAAAAAACAAACCAAGCAGCCAACCAATAACTAAAACCCAAAAACTAACAACATAAAATAAAACCGCTAAACAAACTGAAAAAATATTAAAAATCTCAACTAAGTTGAGGAAACCCAATTAGTCAACTGAAAGATAACAGTAAGAACCGAAGAACCAGCAACAACCAGAAAACAAGACAATAATAACCAGCAACAACCACTAAGAACCGAAGAAAAAAAAATAAGATAATTAAAGTTTATAAAACTAAACAATATAAACAGGAATTAAATTTTTTTAAATTTCTATTTCATACTCTTTTAAGAGATCAACCAATTTTTAAATTTATTAAGTTATAACTAAAACATGCTAGTTGTGAGGGGATTACAACTTTATAAAATTTTAAAATGTGCAAAATTCATAAGTAAGCTAATCAACAATTGTATGTTGACTGCCATATATCCATGGCAGGTCATAGCTCTTGCAATCACTTGGAGATTTTTTCAAGACTCTTGGCTTCCAATTTTCAACCTTTAGACATCTATCCCATTTAGCCGGAGAAATAGGCGAATTTATTGTATTTATAGTTAAAAAAAAGAGGTTACAATGCTATGTCAAGCCCAAAGATAATTTCGTTAGATAATCTAATTGGTACTCCTAATAAGGCCAAATTTTAATGTCCGGTCACGGGATGTGCGGACAACGGACAATTGGTACTCCTAATATAGCCAAATTTTACTGTCCGGTCACCGGATGTGCGGACAACAGAACGCTCCCTAATAAGGCTTTAACTAAATATGGTTCAGCCAAAAAAAAAAAAAATGAAGCACACGACATTACATAAATTGGAATTAAATTTAATCATTCAACAAACAAAGTCATTATTATGGGTGTAAACGAGCTGAACACGATCGCGCCCAGACTCGGCTCGTGTTCGGCTCNGAGTGTTTTTTTTTTAGAGATAATGTGAGTGACACGACCGACTTTATTTAAAGGAAGAGAATGAGTTAAAAAATGAAATCTCAAACAACTCTCACGACACTGAAAACCAAAAAAAATAACAAAAGATAAAAACTTAATAACCCACAGAGCAAAGCAACTAAGCAGCTACATCAATCCACAAGACAACCACTTCTCTAAGAAAGAGTCCATGAGAAACGAGAAACTCTGCAAAGAAAACAAATAAGGACGACAAAACAACTAACGAACTACCAAAATATAAAGAGAGACAAAAATAAACACAAATAAAGGGAAAGAACAAAATGAATTTAAATTAAAAAAAAACAGCAGATCTCATAACATACCAGCTATTAAGTATTAAAATTTCATCCTAAAAGTTTGAATGTATAAGAATATATTCAACACATGATTGAATTTTAATTATGGCCGGAGTTCATCACCGACTTATATTAATCTAGCAGCTAGCCAAAATCAGACAGTTAAAAAATATATATACAAATCTCGACATCTAATCAAGATCAGTCCATAAAAAAAGATTCATGACAAAAGTCAACTCAAGGCTAACAAAACACAACAACCCAAAGACAAGCCAAATTAAAACAGAGATAAAAAAAACAAAAATAGAGCTAAACATGGACCAAAAAACCTAAAACCAACAATAAAAACAATAAATCAAAACAGTCAATCCAAAACCAAATAGTGAAAAAGTCTTGGATAGAAAAAACAACAACAAGAAAGGGGCATTAAAATTCCATCCATATAATTTTTTAATATGTAAAAAAATTCAAAAATTATGGTTGAAAATTGATACAAAAACCAAGTAACCAGCCAAAAAATTGAAAATAACCAGTCAAAAAACAAACCAAGCAGCCAACCAATAACTAAAACCCAAAAACTAACAACATAAAATAAAACCGCTAAATAAACTGAAAAAAAAATTAAGAATCCCAGCTAAGTTGAGGAAACCCAATTAGTCAACTGAAAGAAAACAGTAAGAACCGAAGAACCAGCAACAACCAGAAAAGAAGGCAATAATAACTAGCAACAACCACTAAGAACCGAAGAAAAAGTAAGATAATTAAGAGTTTATAAAACTAAACAATATAAACAGGAATTAAATTTTTAAATTTCTATTTCATACTCTTTTAACAGATCAACCAACTTTTAAATTTATTAAGTTATAACTAAAATATGCTTGTTGTGAGGGGCTTACAACTTCATAAAATTTTAAAATGTGCAAAATTCATAAGTAAGCTAATCAACAATTGTATTTTAACTGCCATATATCCATGGCAGTTCGTAGCTCTTGCAATCACTTAGAGATTTTTTTCAGAACTCTTGGCTTTCAATTTTCAACCCTTAGACACTACACCTTCTAATGGGTCTTCTATCCCATTTAGCCGTACACTTCTAATGTTTCATGTTGTTAGAAACAGTGGAATCTAGTCCACTATGCTTGGGTGGTTACATTACTTTGGAGAGTCACACCTCTTCACAATTAACCACTCCCGCCTTCCTCTTTTGTGAAGTGAAGCATCTCTTCGCTCTCTCTTGTTCGTGATAAAAGCTTTGGATGACTCTTCTTGGGTTTTAGAAGTCACGCTTTGAGTTCTTCGGTTTCCTCGGGATAAATGAAGGTTTTCTCGGGATAGAGGAAGAGAAGTGCAAGGAGGAGCAGTTTCTTGCGGCAGAAGGAAGAAGAAGAAGATCGTTCTCCCTAGGCTTCTTCTTGGTGGTTTGGGGCAGAAGAGAAATTAAGTTTATTTCTCTTGTAAGTTTGTCTTCTTCGGTGTATCTCAGTGTAGAATTTTCTTTTGTGTATCTCTGTATAGAGAGAGAAGAACAGAGAAGAACAGAGAAAGAAGAACAGAGAGAGCAACAAAGAGTGAGAGATTCTTCTTGTAAGTCGAGGTGATCGACTGGTGTAAATTTCTCAAATAGTAAAATCCTCTGCAACTCCGTGGACTTAGGCAATTTGCCGAACCACGTAAATCTGTGATTTCTTTTCTAGCCTGAATTTTTCTCGTTTTATTTTTCACCTTGTCAATCGTTCTTCTGTTTGATTTATATATATACCACATCAACTGGCATATATAGATTTCACAACAACAACACATGTTTCGTGCAAAGGAAACAAAATAGAAAAATATACCAACAATAAGAAGGGAAAATCTTTTTAGTGTCCTGCAAGCAAATTTATTGCATTTATAGTTAAAAAAAAGTTGCAATGTTATGTCAAGCCCAACGATAATTTTGTTAGATTGCTTAATTGGTACTCCTAATAAGGCCTTAACTAAATATGGTTAAGCCAAACAAAAGAAAGAAAATGAAGCACACAACATTACATGAATTGGAATTAAATTTAATCTTTCAACAAACAAAGCCATTATGCTAAACTCATTTAATCTTTCTTGTAGTCTTATTATAAGGCTTGAATTCTTCTTCAACACAAACTGGACTCACATCACTGTTCCACTCCCTATAGTTGATATTGCCCTCAAGATCAAAAAATATATAAGATCTTTGAAATTTGTATAACGGTACTAACAAAGCGTTTCTATTCAGAGACCTTCCCATTGAACAAGAATTTTTTTGGTTAGTCGACCGTCATATAAAATAGCTTGGTAATGTAGGATTTATGATGGATGAACTAATGAATGACCTTCATGAAAATGTGTTGGTAAGGTCGTCAGTTGTAATGCAAAATCATAATAAATTTATTTGATACAAGACACATGAAACACTTGATGGATTCAAGCTTCCTTCAGTAATTCAATTTTATAAGCCACTAAATCAATCTTGGCTAATATGTAGTGAGAGCAATAATGATGCTGATTCATTTTAATAAACGGTTGTGTTGCTGCTAACATTTGATGGTACGGCTGTAAATTGCAAAGGAGTAAATCACCTATATAAAATATTAATTTCTTCCCCTTTTAATATGCTAGTTGCTTCATTTGATTTTCAGTGTAGTGAAGGTTTTTTCTTAATTGTTACAATGTCTGAAGGTTTTTTCTTAATTGTTACAATGTCTTATCCCAAGCGCACAAGATATTGCTGACCACTTCAGTATTGGATATGTAAAGATTATATGAAATGATTTGAGAATAACACATACAACATATTGCTTGAAAAGACGAGATGCCCAAGATATACAGACTAAAGTGTTATAGGAATACTCTAACCAAGGTAAGAACTTCACCAAATCAGAGGTTGAATCCATCAGAAAATTACGGAACAAATCATTTATGTTGGGTCGGCAACATCTCATAGGAAAGTAGTAAGTGTGTTCAGACTCTGCATATACATGCTATGTCCTAATTTTATAGAAGAATATAAATTTGGAATTAAGATACGAGACATGGGTTGCTGCTCCCGGTCTCCGTCATGTGGTTCGACACTTCATCCACCTCAAAACCCTTGCCCGTACCACATTTCTGATACATACTCGATCTTAGGACTTTATCAAATATATGATAAAAATAAATGAATAAAGGACTCGACCAGCAGAAAATGTTAACACGGGTTATCTCATTCAATGCATATGAGCCATGTCTGGCGGAAGAAGCTTATAACATTGCCTGCAAGAAAGGGTTAGTATGAAATCATGACTTTGCTCCTCCCTTATTAAATATGTGTGTGAGTATGTTTAGACATAGCCCCCTGCAAAAAAAACAGCCCCTAACATATTTTTTCGCATTTCCACATTTAGTTAAGACACAAAAGCACAAGCAAAATGTTGTCTGGCTAGGGCAACCAAACCAACCAAGAACAATAGTCAGACATCGAAAAAAACTATCTAGCACTCTTATCCTAGCCTAACACACCATCAAACAAAAAGTTTCCTAACCAACATTTAAATACTCAATGTAAAGTTTCCATGTATATATGACTTTAACGAGGTCGCCACACCGGCTCCGTCTTAAAGATCTAAGGGATCTCCCATGATAGATTTTGAACAAGGTTGGCCTCATATATGATCTAATTCGCTATTTACATAGTATTAAGATATGGTGGATATCATATGTAAGAAAAACATTTTTTTTATTTTTAAAATAAGTTCATTAAATGCAGAGCTGTGACATGCAAGGTGAAACCAATTTGATCCCTTGGATCCTTAGAACATACATACATGTGTTGATCCCGATGCAATAACTCACGTTGCTCATCAGGATTCACCCGACAAGCAATGCTCGTTAAAGCATTGCATTCAAAACACCTTCACTCACCTATTGAGTCTAACTTGCTATCAAAATACAGACGGCAATGCACATGTAGATGACAAACTTGTGAGCACAGATTGTGCGCTCAAGGGGTTCAGTGGCTCTAAGTCTTGACCCGAATTGAGCACACAACATGTAGTGAAGTGGTACAATTCTAGCTAGAAATAATTTGCACATTGGGTTGGCTTTATAGGCAAGCCATCCCTAAAAATAGACACGTGAGTGTAATAGTGAATATGCAAGAAGCAGTGACTCAAGAAAGAGACGTGTGTCGTAAACATGTAAGATGTTATGCGAGAAAAACTTGCAAAGGTGTACAAGTGAAAATATGAACACATACAACATGCATGTGAAAGATTGATTTTTTATCGGGTCTTGGTGGCCGATCTAACTAAAGAAGGAGGTTTTATGTCCGTATCTTAGTGGTCGGTCGAACCAAAGTGATCAGTTGATCGAGTCGGGGTAGCTGTCTAACCGAGGTGATAACATACGCAAAGATGTCATTCAAGCAATGCACCAAAACATGTAACAGACATGGCATGCAAGTGCAATTAGCCAATCGTCCCTTTAAGTTGACCAGCGCAGTCGACCGAGTGTTATGACCAAAAGGTGTCTGTCGGGTCAAGGCGGTCAACTGAACAAAAGTGATCGATTGACCCGGCCAGGACTACCGGTCGAATCGAAGTGGTTGATCGACCGGATCAGGGCGGCTAATCGGATCGAAGTGATCGATAGAAAGGGTCGAGGCAGCTGGTCAGGCATAAGTGGTTGACAGATCGGGCTGGGGCGAGCCGGTCGAACTTTAGTGGTCGGTCGACCGTGACGAGGCGGTTGGTGTGACCCTTGACACATGTAAAATGCAGTCAAACATACAAGCATATGCAAACACTCGCGCTCAACAGTGAGTTTTTACTCGTTCTAACATTCTCAAGGGTAAACCTTAAGGGTAGTTGACAGGATTAAGTCGACGTCGCTACAAAGCGACGGGTGGCCTCTTTCATTTGCCTAGTGCAAAGGATCATCATTGAGGAAGGCCGCCTTTGTGGTGTAAGGAATGTCAAAGTCTTGAGACTTTCTGTCCTCTAAGCCCAAATGATAGATTTTGCTCTTCTTGTCATGAGAGAAAAATAGCCGGAGCAAACGTGGGATTGAATGATCTCAGTGTTTTGGATTTGGATCAAGAATGAAATGTGTAAGTTCGCTCTTAGGATTCACAAGGGAAAGTCCGTGAAAGGCTCTAAATCCTACATTGGCTTCCTCTAGGCATAATAAAACACTAGCCTAATGTCTCTGACAACCATATCTTTGGGGCTCTAGGAAGGGAAATCATAAAAGATCAAGAAGTTTGACCTTCGTGATGGCTGCTCGTAGAGTTATCTTTGATTTTTAGAGCTTTGGTGAATTTCTCATGAAGTTAAAATGATGATTTCTCCACTCCCTCTCTAAAGGATGAAGAAGCCCTCCCCTAGAAGGAGAGTCTAGGAAGGTTCAGATGGAATTCTGATATCCAACAAAGCTCCGAAAATTCTTCCCAAAAGTCTGAAAAAACTCTCCTTTAGCGTAGGAGAGTAGAAGGTTTCGCCCAATCTAGAATGAAGCATTCTTAGCCTTGACTCATAGAGAGTTTCTTCATAAAGGAAGAAGATGGTTGGAGAAGAAGAAGAAGAAGACCAAGTACAAGAAGGTTGTAGGAAACCAAGCCTTCTCTCTACATTTCTCCCAAGCTTCTCACCTTCAAGCCTCCAAGAAGATCTTCTAGATCCAAGGAAGAAGAAGCTCAAGCTCTCTGTAGGAAGAAAATGAACAGCCTCTCCCCAAATCTCAAAATGTTGAAGATAAAGTTTTTGAGGAACCCCAAAGGAGATAAGCCAACCTACCCAAAATTTCCCCCTCTTTTTGCTTAGAGTGGCATGCCACCTCACCTAAGACCCTTCCAAAAGAGGTATAATTTGCCTTTTATCTCCCCCCTAAGCAAATCTGTACCTTAGCCAAGAAATCTTGCAATTTTGACTGCCTAGGGAGGTATATTGGGGTCAAAATCATGGAAATCGCGCCCAAAATCATCACCTGGAAGCAGGTTGGAGCCTAGTTGTCATGACCCTGGTGCCTAAGCACTAGGTCCAGCACCCTGGAACCAGGTCTCTGCCGTCGTGGTGCCAGGTCTGGCGCTTATGTGCCAACAGGGTGGTGTCTACTTTCCTAGGGCTCTAAAAAAGCCATTTTGAGGGCATTTTGGGTGCCTAGGCGTCACTAGGTTGGCACCTACTTTCCCATGGCTTCGTAAAATGCTTTGTAAGGCAGTTTTGGGTGCTTAGTCGTTGATTTAGCCCAAAAAACCTAATTTTTGTGTAGATCATTCTATGGTGGGTTCTTCGATCCTCAAGCTATAAGGGGACAAAGCATGGCTAAAATATGGTCACATAACTTCATAAATAAGTATTTTGATCATCCATTCATCGAGGAAATCGTCGCTAATGGTCGCCCTGGACCACGGTGTGGGTAGGGCATTCCTAACTCTAATTTTTTTATGGTTGACTGTAAGAAGGTCCTCGTTGATCCGGAAGGCACGAAAAGTTTTATATTGCTAGAATACAAGCACATAGCTCAGAAATGATCATTTTAGGGTTTCAAACTGAAATTTTTGGTGCTGGCGGGCATCCAAGACCCCTGCTGGAGGTGAAATCGATCCAACCCCGAATTATCCTAAAATGTGCGTGAGAGATATTGACAACTATCTTTGGCCTCAGAAGACTCCAAATTGATGGATTTGGGTGTCTCAACATTAGATTCAAGGCTAACACCACCTTGCAATGAACTTTTCTGGTAGGTTCAAGTCGGCGCCAGTCCTGATTCATGCTCGGAGCATGTACCAGGAGGTCCGATTGGGTGTCTTGGACGACGGAAAGCCAGACATAATCTCTTGTTGTTTAAATAGACACTCATTATATGTGACATCAAAAATTGATGTTAACATGTGATCCTAACATAATCCTATAAAATGATTGATTGAGAATACTGTTGGAATCATTCATACTTGGACCCCACATCCATTCATTTATAGTAATATTTACTAAGTTTGTTATTATAAATCAAATTAAGGTATAAATTGTGGTCTTATTTTACTCTATAGTAAAAAAAAGATACCATAATTTAAGACACCTTTATTCTTCAACCATCCAGATTCATTAGCTCTATCTTCGAATAAAAGAATTAATGAGTCTCACTTTGTCATTCAATAATGAATGCTCAAATAAAGATTTGGATGCCATCAAAGAGTGTAACTTAATAGAAGCCCTAGCAGTGTACTAGTGTAATTACAATCACAAATTCAAAAGAAGTGAATCCTTAAGGAAGAAGAATAAAATAAATAACAAGGAAGAAGTGAAATAAATTAAAATTATGCTATATCTTTTGACATTTGTCTTATGAAAGAAGACCAGTACCAGGATCTGACTCATAAATTGGATTGAATTTATATCTTTATGCCTATATACTGGTATGTACATATATGTATATAAAAAGAACAATGTAATTTAAAAGGTGTGCAAAAATTCAATTTCTCTAAGTGCTATCAATGTACTCTAAATTAACACCGATAAAAGGTGCCACCTTGGAAAGGGAGTGCTACTTGAGTTTCTTATATGCAGCCCTTTAAATCGGCATAGAGTGATTAATGCCTTATCAACTATTAAATGGACCATTAGATACCATCGAAAAGCCATGAAATTATCCTTGATGATATAGTCATCCTGGTGACTATTATAAGTTCAATGAAAATGTTCTCTAAGAAAGAGAATAGAACAATGAGATTTATACAACCTCAAAAAATAAATCTCTTAAATTTATTTTCTATAGTTAATTATAAATGAAAAAAAAAAAAACAAAACAAAGTGTTACTTATGGATATAGATGCCCGAGATGTAAAAACATATAGAATTTTATATAAAAAGTTAATTAAAATATACATGCATGTATGACTCATATGAACTCTCCTAAGACCACCGAGGAAAAATCCATTCACCTATTCTAGTAATGCCACCATCTCATACCATGAATGAAGATGAAAATGATCAAACCTAATGAATTCACTAAGAATAGCCACATTGATCCTTAGGGTGGGCATCACTATTGAAGTTACGCCAAGTCCACACCATATAGATCTCCTTCTACATGGCAAGGGCTGTCAACCTATCCCTAAAAACTTTGAACACGTTTCAAGAACACCCTTATAACATATTGATGGGAGGGCGTCCTAGGACACTCATAAGCATAATAGTGTCCCTTTCTCTTCTTCTCTAGTATGTATTGTTAGATATTCCCATTGTTTAAAATATTAATAGGATAAGAAATTGGTAAGCTTCTACAATAAATATCAGTGAAGACCATTGACTCATTTTTATTAAATTATTATGTTATGCTTATTTTCCTTATCTCACATTCTTTGGTTCTATTTGTTATGTATTTAAGTATGTTAGCATAAAGAATTTCTCTTTCTATCAAATCACTCTTCTCCTTGGATTGAGAGAATGAACTAAGATCAAGCTCATCTTAAGCTCAACTAAAGCACTTTACTACATTCATGATGGTCCTCCCATTTGCATTCAAATTTATCAACAAAGTGAACTTAAGAGGAAAGATGTACTTTAAGGACTACTAATAGGCCTCCATCCTTAAATGGTCATGGTTGCACCATTTGTTGATAATTCGTAGCCATCTATGCTTTATAAAAGTGAGATGTTTTATTAGGCTCGAAGTTTCATTTAAACTAAGAAATGAGTTTTACCAGTAATGATCATGCATTATCCTCACTAGTTAACTTATTGTAAATTCTTAAATGTAATGAGAGAAGCTCTAATTTAAAGTATGTACACTTCCATCCCAAATACTAGCACATATGACTGTTTGATGCATTTATAATTCCTTTATTGACTTTCCATACTATCATAATTTATTGATAGAAAATAATTAATTTAATCAATTGTATGAGTGATTCATTAAATGCTTCAGCTATGTCATTTAACATATGGCTGTAGATTATTGAATATCACTAGTTAATTTAGAGTTAGCTAACAATTTTAAATATTCTGCTTTTAAAAGTATTGACATTAATTCAAACAATTCAATATGGCACACTAATACAATAGTTAATACGATCTCAATAAATTATAGTCATTTTTTATTTGACTTCTCATAGTGTTATCATCTATATCAAATTTTATTGTTAATGGACGTTAGGATGAGTCTATGCCTTTAGGATAGAAGCTCGATTGCGCTTATATTTATTTGAAGAAACATAGTCATACCAAAAGATCAACAATAAAGTATATCATTTGCATTGATGAATAGTAATGTTGGACCATTTTATTTTTATGATGAGTGGTGATTCATTTAACAAACTCTTCTTTTAGACATAACCACAGTTCATTTATCACTAGTCTAGCTCTTCCTTCAAAGGAAAAGTAGTGCTAGAATTCTGCTACATATTGTCTAGATCACCTACCAAAATTTTATACGTGCATCAGTATCTCATAGTAGCACCATAAGTATTCCCCATTTAGAGTTGCAAGGATATTTCCCACGCTTACAAAATCACTATCTGTCTCACAAGTACCTGTATAACATCTATAAGGTACATAGCATTAAAAATATATGGACCTTAAGCAAGTAAGAAAAATACAATGTTATGTTGGCTAAATTGATCCAATAAAAATAAACTCATAAGCGGACCCCACATTTATTTATAAAAAAATAGCATTTAAATTAATTTGCCCAAAATTAGCAAAAGGAAACCAAAAAACAAAAAAAAAAAAAGGAGATTTATAACAATCTACTAAATGTTCATGAAATTATTAAATATTGCAAGTCATAAAATATTCACATTTAATGGCTTCCAAATGAGCCCCAACATGAAATTTACTAAAATATTTTAGGTCATAAAATATTCAGTTTTTGGGGAATGTTAAAATCGTGGGATGGATTAAATAAAAGAAAAAAAAAAGGATATTATGTAACTCAATATGCGTCGGTATTTTAAGAGCATTCGTACTTTAATAATTCATCATTTCTTGTCTTTATTTATAAAGTGACTTATCATTTCTTGTCTTTGTTTAATAATCCGCTAACTATTTGCATTTTTTTGGTTGTAATTTAATTTTTACTCCGATTTAGGGTGTGTTCGGGCGGCTGCAATTTTTTTGAATAATCTGTTGATAAGCTAGGTGCATTAGCTTATAATTTTTTATACCACTGTCAGTAAGTTGACACCGCACCTGGATACGTGCGGTGTGAAAACACTATTTTCAGCGTTTTCAAAATACATAAGCTGTCAAATCGGAGCTTACCCAAACAAGTCAGGTACGTTTTCAAAACTTCACCGCACCAAATAAACTGCCCCAAACGAGCCCTAATCCGATTGAGGGCAGAATGAAGTTATAGTTACGATGGATAATTATATTTTCTCAAATATACATTTTCTTAATATGAATAATAAAATTTAATATTTTTATGGTATTTAGGCAATATAGTAGTTTTATCTTATATTTTAAAAAATAGATAATTAATGATTTCTGTTCTAAAAAATAATGTTGGTTCTATCTCCGATCAGATCAATACTATGACAGAATATTTCATCGTAAAAATGACGGAACGAGGGAAAAGAAAGATGAAACATGATAAAATTGGATTTAACGCAATGCTGGATTTTTATTTTATTTTATTTTATTTTGTTTGGGGTTTAGGTGAATTTAAGCTAAATTTATGATTAAATGTCAAATTAGTCTATGAAAATGTCAAATTAGTCTATATTCTTTTGAATTTCACAAAAGGGATATTTAGATACATATCACTTAATTCCTATCTATTTATGTATCTACCAGCTAGAATTTATTTTATATATATATATATATATATATATATATATATAT
>JXCR01126011.1:0-21287 GCA_002079205.1 Phalaenopsis hybrid cultivar | reverse complement strand
TTTGTCATCCGGGGTCGCTCGGACGACGTCGTCGACAATCGGGTCAAAAACGCGTCGAAATTCAAATTTCACAAAATTTCGACCCGTGATCGATCGTCTCAAAATGTTTACTCGAGCCCTCGACGAATAACAGTGCAAGCGATGCGAATCGTGGCGATCAGACGCGTCGACTCTCCGAATTGCGAAGTTTATGCGTGCGGGAGTGCGAATTGTGCAGACNTAACAGTGCAAGCGATGCGAATCGTGGCGATCGGACGCGTCGACTCTCCGAATTGCGAAGTTTATGCGTGCGAGAGTGCGAATTGTGCAGAAGGCTACCCTAAGGCTCAAAAGGTCCTATAGAAATCCCTTTTGGGTTCCTCATGTTGGTTTCATCCTTCTAAGTGTTTAGAAGTCGATACCACACACACGAAACCACAAAAGAGTACAAAAGCGGGTTGAATTTTTTTAAAATGAGGCGGGTCTCATTTCTAGGGTTCTAAGATAGTCGAAGGGAGATCCCTAAGGCTAGATCCTAAACCCTAAGCAGAAGACTAGACCTCACTAAAAATGAGGTCGACAGTCTCAGCTAGATCAGCATCAACATAGCCCCGTACCTCTGAACTCTTTCCTGAGAAACACAAGCAAGTTTTTGCAGAGCCCCTTAGGTACCTCAAGATCCAGTTTACTGCTTCCCAATGTTCCTTTCCAGAATTACTCATGTATCTGCTAACGACTCCCACTGAATGAGCAATATCTAGTCTGGCGCAAACCATAATATGCGTAAGTGAATCACTAGTTGAAGCATAAGGAACCTTACTCATGTGATCTCGTTCCTCCTCTGACTTGGGTGACTGGTTCTTGCTTAGTCTGAAGTGACTTCCCAAGGGTGTGCTAACTGGTTTGGCTTTATCCATGTTGAATCTGCTAAGTACCTTTTTTACATACTCAGCCTGAGAGAGTCTCAACTTGCCTCTGATTCTATCTCTGACAATTTACATGTCAAGAATTTGCTTTGCCGCTCCCAAATTCTTCATTGCAAAGTGCTTTGACATCTGTTCTTTCAGATTATTGATCTCCTTAATACTAGCACTTGCAATAAACATATCATCCACATACAGCAGTAGGATGATATAAAAATTGTCAAAATATCTGACATAACAACAGTGATCTGCTTGACATCTATTGTACCCTGCACTGTGCATGAAATTATTAAATTTCTTATACCATTGTCTAAGAGCTTACTTCAGGCCATACAAGCTCTTTTTCAATCTGCAAACTAACTCTTCATTTCTCTGTATCTCATGTTGGTGCATGTAAAGGTTTTCTTCAAGATCGCCATGAAGAAAGGCTGTCTTCACATCTAATTGCTCAAGGAAGAGATCTTCAGTAGCCACCATAGACAGTACCATTCTGATGGTTGTAGGCTTCACCACAGGAGAGAAAATCTAAAAATAATCAGTATCGTGCTTCTGCTGAAAACCCTTTACAACAATCTAGTCTTATGCCTCTTACCGCTATCATATTCAATCTTCACCCGATACACCCACTTATTGTGTAATGTCTTCTTCCCAGATGGAAGTTCCGCCAACTCCCAAGTTTGATTTTTTAGCAGAGAATCCATCTCCTCCTTCATGGCTAGCTCCCACTTGCTCGAATTTTCATCTTGCAAGATTTCTTCATAACTCTAAGATTCTTTACCATTTGTCAACAGAATGTAGTTTAAAGTTGAAGAATAACGCTATGGAGAACGTCTAGCCCTTTCTGACCTGCGAACTGCAACTGTAGGGGTAGACTGTTCTGAAACTGACTGTGGAACAATAGGAGTGGATGCCCTGGATTCACTCTCCTCGTCACCTGCATCTCTGCCCTGCACTGTAACTTCTAGTAAATCATCAAATCTTACCAACTCAGATTCCTTCAGTGCTATTTCAGAAACTGTACTGAAACTGTCTTTGTACATAACATTCTCATTGAAAATCACGTCCCTGCTCCTTATGATCTTCCGACCCTGATCATCCCAGAAACGATATTCAAATGCCTCATCTCCATAGCCAATGAAATAAAACTTCTTTGATTTAGCCTCAAGCTTACTTCGAGCATATAAAAACGACAACCAAAAGTCTTAAGGTGAGAAAATTTGACCTCTTTCCCACTCCACACTCATTCAGGTAATTCACAGTTTAATGAAACAGATAACCCCCTATTAATCAAATAAACTGTCGTGCTGACCGCTTCTGCCCAGAAAGTAGGTGGTAGTCTGACGTGCAATCTCATGCTTCTAGCCCACTCATTAATGGTCCTATTCATGCACTCTGCAACACCATTTTGCTGTGGTGTCCCTGAGTGGTCTTCTCTATTCTGATTCCCTGAGCTGCACAGTACTCCTTAAACCCACCATCAATGTACTCACCACAATTATCAAACATCGGACATTTCAGCTTTAAGCATGTCTCTGTATTAAGCATGGCCTTCCAAGTCTTGAACACACTAAATACATCAAATTTATACTTCAAAAAATAAACTCATACCTTTCTATTATGATCATCAATTAATGTGACGTAATAACGAGAGCCTCCAAGAGATGCCACTGGAGAAGGTCCTCACACATCTGTGTGTACAAGAGCCAGCTTTCCTGCCTTTGGCGTTCTGCCACGTTTCAAGAAACTGATATTCCTCTGCTTCTCCATAATGCAACTCTCACAGATGCCGATATCAACTAACTTCAGTTCTGATAGCTTACCACTGGACTGAAGTTCCTTCATACCCCTCTGACTCATTTGACCAAGTCTGCAATGCCACAACTCTGTTGTGCTCTCTGCAACACTGTTAATTAAAACATTAGTCATATATAACATATCTGTTTTCTTACCTTGGGCCAGTACCAGTGCTCATTTAGTAGAAAACTACTGAATATCCACACTCATCAAGCTGGCCAACAGAAATAAGGTTCTTCTTCAGTTCAGGAATGTGTTTGAACTTTTGCAGAGTCCACTTGTTCTTATTTGGAAGTGCAATGTCAATATCTCTCATTCCTACCGTGTTCAGAGCTTCTCCATCTGCTAGATATACTTTCCAAAAATCACCTGCAACATAATATCACATCAATTACTGATGGAAAATTGTATGGAAAGAAACTCCTGAATCCAATATCCAGTCATCAACAGAACTATGAACTGTCAGCAATAGTGCATCTTGTGATTCTTCAATTACCACATTTGCACTGTCATTCTCTTTCTTCTTAGGATTCATGCAGTTCCTCTTTATGTGGTCAGTTTTGCCACAATTCCAGCAAGTTACTTTTTTACCAGACCTTAACTTGCTCATGCTTCTATTTTTTGATTTTGAACTTCCTCTATTTGAGTTTCTGTCATGTGATCTCTATCTGGAATCAACATTTAATGCTAAACTCAAACATGAGATCTCGTCAGAATCTTTTCTGCGCACCTCCTTAGCCAAAATCAAATAACAAAATATCTTCAAATTTCAGTTTAGATTTACCTGCAAAATTACTGTCAGTCATCTTCATAGCTTCCAAACTATTAGACAATGAAACCAACAAGATCAGTGCACATATCTCATCATCAAATTCAATTTTCACAGACGATAATTGATTTGTGATAGTATTGAAATCATTCAGGTGTTGTACAACAGACGTATCTTCTACCATCTTCAAATTGAATAACTTCTTCATCAGATATACCTTGTTATTCACCGATGACTTTTCATACATACCTGGCAAGACTGTCATAAGATCTACAGTTGTTCTCTCCTTGACGACGTTATGTGCAATGAACATCGATTGTCTCACTCGAATAACATCCAAAATCTGTAGATCCAACATATTCCATTCAGATTCATCCATTCTTTCAGCCCCAATAATGGAAGATGAAGTTTCTTCCCATAGAGGTAATTCTCTATTTGCATCATCCAATAACCAAAGTCTGTGTCATCAAATTTCTCGATCCCTGAAACATTCACTTCATCTGCAGCCATTGACTTTGATATCAGTTGTTGAAGTATATTAAAATAGAAAAATTGATTGATGACGATGCAAAAAAATAGAACGAAAAAAATCAAATTAGAAAAACACACAGATTTACGTGGTTCGACAGATTTTTTACATCCACAGAGTTGCAGAGGATTTTACTACTCGAGGAATTTACACTGTTTGATCACAACGACAATTACAAGAGAAAGTTTCACACTTCCTCACTCTCTCTTCTTCTCTCTCTACATCGAGATACACCGAAGAAGAAGAAATAAGTACAAGAGAAAAAAAAACCCATTTCTCGTCTGCTGCAAATCAACAAGAAGTAGCCAAGGGAGAACAATCTTATTCTTCTTCTTTCTGCAAAGTACGCCAAAACCTTTTGCGATAACACCTTGCCTTCTTTCTTCTCCGCAAGCCTCACTCACCAAGCCTTCTACAGTCGATCGAGATACTTCCCTCTCCTTCTGCAGTCGTTCGGTTCGAACAGGTTAGATCTCACGATGATCGAGAGCCTTCTTGCGTGAAAGTAGCGAGAGAAAGATGAGTTACGGATCTGTCTAGGAGCAGGAGTAAGGTGCGAAACACCCAAAGCGGGAGTAGTTACGACATTTTATTCTTATTTTATTTTATTTTAGTTTTCGTTGAACGGGATCCACACCAACAAATCTTCCACTTGGAGACCGGTATACAGACGACAATGTCTTCTTCCTCAAACTGATATCCTTCACTGGCGGCGTAACCCTTTTCCTCAAACGTGTTATCCTCCATTTCTGTAACTCAAGACCCCTATCTTCAAGCTAGAAGATCAACTGAAGCTGCACACAACTTCAATTTCTCCAGAGCAACATCCTTTGCCAACATATCAGCAGGGTTCTGGCTTCCACAAATTTTCTCAAGCATCAATTGTCTGTCATCCAACATTCGTATGAAGTGATACCTGATCTGAATGTGCTTAGTCCTGGATTGAAATGCTGGATTCCTGACAAGGAATATAACGCTCTGACTGTCACTGTAGAGAATGCCCTTCTGATTCTTCTTGCTAAATTCTTCCAAGAAGCCCTGTAGCCATATCATCTCTTTTGCAGCCCCTGACACTGCTATATACTCGGCTTCTATAGTAGACAACGAAACTGTCTTCTGCAGATTAGAGCCCCATGATATGGAGAGATCGCTCGGTCTTTTTTTCTACTTCCGCGTTTCACGAAAACAGGGAGGATGGACTTTCTGTTCGCTAAATTAGGGAGGCGGGTGCTGTTCAGTTCGCGAAAATAGAAGAGGGCCGTGAGCATAGCGTAAACAATTATTATTTTATCATGGACCTATCTCCACAAACATGTTAAAGAGTTTAATTGAGCATAAATCATATGATTTTTTTTTTCATTTTAATATAAGCTCTCCATAAAATTATAACATAATTAATTATAATTTTTTTATTTATAAAAGCAATGGTTATTTCTTAGCAGTTCGAATAATGTATATGATTTTTCTAGGAATTTGTGTGACAAATAATATGAAGCTATATGATATCATGCCAAAATGATCATGTGAAATATTACAAATAAATAAGCACATTTTATAATGGATTATCAACTGTAAAAGCATGTTAACAAGTTGCTAGGAATACACACCTACGACGGAAGGGTATATTTATTCTTTCTTTATATATAGTCACCCACTAGATAAAGACCACAAGGAGTTCAGCATTGAGATCAAGATGTTTATCTTCCATTCTCTTTCACTTGGTGCTCTGTAATCCATAGATTCAAAATAATCTAGCTTAATCTATATATATACTCTCTCTCTCTCTCTCTCTCTATCTCTCTGTATATGTATTATTAGNTCTCTCTCTCTCTCTCTCTCTCTCTCTCTCTCTCTCTCTCTCTCTCTCTCTCTCTGTATATGTATTATTAAACTCCCATATGCCTCCTTAATGATAATTTTATTTGAGATTTTGGAGTTGTTGGCTTCATTGACTCTCATGTTGCATAATCTGCTGAAAGCGCTTGAAATTAATTTCATAGATATGCAATTAATTACCTGAAATATTAATTCATAGCTGATGTTTAAGTTAATCTTTATTCATTTTTTTTTTCATGAATAAACCAAATTGGGTTGGCTATAAAAGCTATCTTTAATTTTTTATTTGAACTAAAATTTGTGGATTTTTTCTTCTATTTTCTAGATCCATGAACTTTTACTCTTTAAATTGCCATTTCTTTCGCAAATTTTTGGTTGTTATTGCAAAAGGATTTATTAACCAATCTCTAGAAAGGCATAAGAATGCCTATGCCTTGGTACATTTTAAATTGGAGAATGTCTTTTGTAGATTCATCAGAAAATGCCTCAAGCAAGAGGAAGCATATAGTTGCTATAGTCATCCCATTGGTGCTAGCTTTACTCCTATCCTCTACCTTTGGGATATATATATTAAGGAAGAAAAGAAGGCGGGGTAAGTTATCTATCTACATGCACATTTAAAATTTGTTTTTTTTTCTTTGTAATGATGATAATTATTTAAATTGCTCCAAATTCCAAAGAATGATATATTATGCTTATTAAAATGCATGTGTACTTTATGTAGTTAATGTTTTTTTTTTATTTGGAAAAAAAAAACAACTCACTCACTCACCCGAATGTACTAGGCCTTGAACACAACACCTTATGGTTAAAGACAGAACACCCAACCACTAAGCCAAATGAGCTGCATAATTTGTGTAGATGNATTTCTAAGGTTCTAAGATAGTCGAAGGGAGATCCCTAAGGCTAGATCCTAAACCCTAAGCGGAAGACTAGATCTCACTAAAAATGAGGTCAACAGTGTGTAGGGGCAATTAAATTGATGAATAATGCCATGAAGTTGGAGATAGTTGTGTAGATGGTGTGATATGAATTCTCCCCCTCCATCAGTATGTAAGATTTTGATGTAGTTGTTAAATTATTTTTGAACCATTTTATGAAATGAAATGAGTTTATTTTTAGTTTTGGATTTTGCAGCCACAAGGAACACCCATATATAACGAGAATAATTATCAACATGAAGAGATAATTTTTATAGCCTTGAAGGGACATAGTAGGGGCAGATCCCCAAACATCAGCATGAACTGATTCAGTAACAACTCTATCCTACATAATTACAGCTGCATTTCTCTAGCACTACCGTAACTACCTTCTGACTAGTAGGGCGTGAGTTGCTGTGGCTATGTCTGCTTCTGGCAAAGGAGAAGTTGTGGGTGCATTGGTTGTACCTCGATGGGTTGGATATTTTTTTCCTCGGTCGCAAGTGGCAACATTGTTAACGGATTTAGATGAGTACAATGCAACGTCATTAAGGTTTGATTCCTTGGCAATTTCAACAAAATGTTGTTTTCTTTGTTGTAGAGCAAGCAATTGAGATCATCGAGCTTGATTGGTTCAGATCGCGTGCTGATAGCTGTTTTGAAGGATTGATAGGAGGCTCGTAATCCGTTGAGGGTGTGCAGATTTTGGAAGTAGATCCGAGATCGAGGATATAGGGGTGGATTGTTGGTGAAATAGTGGAGTATATGGCTGCTGATAAGTTTTGATCAACTAGTTGCCAAGTGAGAAATTCCAGATTCTGAATAGGCTGGCCATTGGAATAAGGTATTTGAGGTGGAGTGGGGTGGCCAAACCATCCAAAAAGCTATCGAAACCATTTGCTTGGAATAGTTTTTGCATTTGGGATTTCCAAATATGATAGTTGTCAGTGGTGAGTTGAATGTGAGCAATGTTTTTGATTTTAACATAAAAAATTTTAGAGAGGAAGGTAGGGGAACTTCGGCCATGATTGGGGAGGAGAGTTTGAAGTTGGGTTAGTGTATGAAGAGAAGATAGACATTTGTAGGAGGGGAGAAGAGATTATAGGGGATTGGATGGCAACCTTGCACTGATACCATGAGAAGTTTTGCACATCAACTCCATTGAAGAAAAGCTACTGATGCTGCTTACGTGACAGGAAAACAGAGGAAAAAATATGCAAATTAGCTAATAGACATTCCATTCAATGCCCATCTATACAGTAAGTGCTTGTATATATTCTATGTAAGGTTAAGTTGACACTTGAGTGAGGTATATAATTAAAAGAGGTGGAGAATCATGATATTGCAAGTAATGGAGCGGAAGATCCTGCTGTCAAAAGTTAGTTATGGTAGTGCTGGAGAAATGCAGCAGTAATTATGTAGGATAGTGCTGTTAGTGAGGACTATTTCTATGTATATATATATTTTCTCCTAACCCTTTCTTTTATGTTTGGAGGGTCATCTTTATTCTGTATTTTCTGGATCTAAGATATGTATGGATTTTACATTCTCTGCTTTCATTTTTTTTCACATCTCTTTTTTAATGCTAATAAGATTTGGACATAACTTACAAACAAATCTGAAATCAACACCTGCTACCGTCGTTCTTAGCATAAGGTGTCACATTATAAGGAACAAGAATCACGGTGTCATTTTTTCGATTCAAGTGTCAAATATACAATATTGCAGCAATGTTTGGACTTTTGGTGTAATACTCATGTGAAATGAATTCACAATGCTCTATTTGGTGTAATTTGGAGTTATTTATATCTATTTTATAATAAAATTTGAAACTCTCATTTAGTTCATCTTATTTTGATCAGGTTCAATTGGAAGTATCAGGTCTTGACGAGCCTTCAATGGAACTGCATCATCGATTGCCTACTCTAAAAAAGGTATTCATTATTCTAGGTCCTATCTCTCCAATCTCATGTGATACGTGCAATGTTTTCTGATTGGTTGTTCATTTCAAACAGATATTCCTAATCAGATTCTAAAGTTTGCAAATTCTGAGATTTTTACTTATGAGTTATAAAATAATTTGTTCTTTTCAGTACTTGGGCATAAGAATGCTCCGTTTGAATTTATCTATTTTGCAGTTCAAATTCTATTTACCCAATTATCTTTCTATTGTTCTACTCTTAAACTTATTCCTGGATTAACTTATCCTCAATAGCCAAAATAGATACTCTCGTCTTTTATCGTCTTTTATTGTGTTTTCTTTTTACCTTTAATTTATATAAGTTGCACATTTATGCGCTGGAACAGTATACTGAGACTGCACAGCTATTTGCTTTGGTAAAAAGTTGTAAAAATGTTGAAGAAAACAGTTTGTACTTTATGTAGAGTTCAAGTTTTATTTATAATAAATCTCACTTATTTCTTACGTACTTGTTTTCATCCCAGCATGCTTAAATGATTGGGGCATTTACATACATAGTACATAATTTTTATGCATTTACACATCTCAAACCTAAACTTTCATATTTACACACAGCACTCAAATCTTGATTAGCACATAAAAAATAGCACTATTGCCACTTTTAAATAGAGAAATACACCTTTTCATGCATAGGTTTAAAGTAACAAAATGTTATGTATGCGAATATGAACTTTTAGGTGTGAGATATGTAAATACATAAAAATTGTGTGCTAGGTATGTAAATTTTCCTAAATAATTTTGTAGACCCTATGCATGAATTGATTGTTCTTTCTCTGCCTGCTTTACTAAAGTAGGAATGCAACATGCTATTTTCTGTTCAAATTAAATTGTTGGCTGAATTCTATTCTGCAGTTTTACCATTTTGTATCATTTGTATCAACTGACAAGTTGTTTGAGTTTTTCCTTTTATTGCCTCATCCAGTGACTATGCTTTACAGTATATATGCAGATAAAACACGATCATGTTATGAAGGTTGGGCAGAAGATTTATGTTCCTGTATCTGTTGTAGAGTCAAGAATATTGAAGAGATATGACACCATTCCAACTGCAACGCTGCATCCAAATGCTGATGAAATTGAATATTTGCGGAGGCTTGTTATGTATAAGGCATAACCATTTTCTATGTTGTTTTTGATATAGGTTTCTGTGTATTTCGTCTCTATAAGCAAGGAAACTGTACATTCTGCTTATTAACATTTATTAAATACTTAAAATTTCAGGATTCTGCGATAATCATATTAAATAAACCTCCTAGAGTGCCTGCGAAGGTTGGTTCCATATGCGAGCTAAGAACAACTTCCATACTATTGTATTATTGGATCTCTTTTAGCTATCTTATGAAATTCTTTTGGTCTTTTTTGTTCTTTTGTTATGTTTTGTAGGGGCACTTGCCAGTTCATAACAGTATGGATGTATTAGCTGCAGCAGCTCTTTCATATGGGAATGAAGAGGGTCCCAAATTGGTACGTGCAATGTTATCTTCTGAGCTTTTTCTACTCTAGCAGCGGAGTCTATTTGTTTTTAGAGAAATGGACATACATAGCGCACAATTCATATGTTTTTACATATCTCACACCTAAACAGTCATAGTTACATACATATCGTATTGGTTCTTTAAATCTATGATNTCCTAAAACATGCCCATATTCCTATCCTTCACATGCTTTTAAAGTGAATGCCTCAAAATATATGAAAGTAAAAAGAGCTAGCATGCTGTATCATCCAACAGAGGCAAGCTGAAAGGCTCGGCAGAGGGAAAATCGAAAGGAAACAGAGCACCGAAGAAGAGGGGGAAGAATGGTACCTCCTCAATGCAAACGTAAAGCACATCAACACAAGAATTCACCCTAGAGAAGTGCCCTCACAGAAATTCCCTCTCCAAGCTCCTCTCACAGCTAAAATTTCCACTCCTCTCAAAAACTTTTCTCAACAACCTAAAAAATTTCAAAAGGAACTGTGTATATAGGCAGAGAATAGAGAGAAGAGAAAGAAGACCACCCTCAACAGTCCACAGCACTCGAATCGGGCCAAAAAAGAAAAAAATACGCTCCCCGCTCACAGAAGGCGAAGCCACCGAAGTTTCTCGGACCGAGCGGCGAGACCAATGACAGCGAGGGAAGTATCGAGAAGAGGAGAATAAATGTCATTCCCGTGTACCAGGGAACAAGCTTCCCAGAGTCAAAAATACCGAGAAAGGAAAACCCACGGCTCAAGGAGACTGGCGCGGCTTCGGGAAGGAAGGCCGCGGGCAGAAGAAAGTCAGGGAATGACGGACGCGAAGTCAACTTTCTCTCGCGCGAAGGAGACAAAGCTCGCTCAGCTCGAGACCGAGAAAGGGAAAGAGCCAGACACGCGAACGCGAGAAGGAAGAGAGACAGAGCTCGGACGCAGGGAGTGCTNTCTCAGGTATAAATTAATACTTGTTCTATCATCATTATATATGTGCAATAATGTTTTGATTCAGTATGTGATTTGACGAGGACCAAAAGTAAAAAAATATCTAATATTTTGTGTTCTTGCCCATCAAGTTGTTTGATTTGAAAGTGTCTAACATACTTTTCAATGTCTAGTAATGCACAATAATGCAAAATTCTCATGGGCACTATTTTAAACATAGAAATTATGAGTAAAGATGCAACTAAATATACATGAACTTTTATGAAAAACAACTTGATTGAAAAGTAAATTAACACGGTTGTGATGTCCATTGAATTGCAAATAAAACTACCACTTTTATATTGTTAAAGTTGATGTTAGGCTCAAACGCTCAACCACTAACAATTCACAAATGTTACGTTCTTTTGTCAGTTTCATGTCTATAAAAGAGAAAATCATTTTGAGAATCATCATATTTGTCATAAGCCTGAATAGCCAACCGTACAGTTTATGTAGAATGATAAACACAAGAACTGAGTATGTGTGTATGTGTGTTTGTGTGCTTGTGTTGTAGGGTTAAATTTTTCTTAAATTAGTTATCTGCATATATTAACTGATTCTATATATCTTCAATCTTATGTATGGATCCTGTTTTTATGTATTCAAGGATCCTGCTTTTATTGGGATTAGTGGTTGGCCTTGTTGCAAGCATTTCATCTCCTTGAGAGCTTGTGGATTCTAATGTTATCCTCTACTTTTATTTCTCGAGTTAGCTCGAAATGATGTTTTATCTCTTTCTTGTCTAATATTCAGACGTTTTTGAATTTTGTGGTTTTATTTGTGATGTTTATTCAGGTATGGAATTATGCTTGTGAAAGAACAATGCAACGATACTGGGCATTGGTCATAGGTTCTCCCCAAGAAAAGCAGGGGGTTATCTCTAGGCCTCTCACTAAGGTATTTTACCAACATTTCTGCTCCAACTTCTGTTCTTCTAAAATGTGGATTGATGGACTTCTTTTTTCCCAAATATATTATTATAGTTATTCCCAGACTTATTCTGACCTAAAGTGATATTTTGAATTATGAAATGTATAGCGTAGGATGAACCATGCTAATTGCGGGGAAAATTATGCGGTCATTCATAAGTTTTTTATAATGTTTTCTTCATTCCCAATTACTTTACTATTTGTAATGCCGGAACTAGTGGGAAGAACACTATAAACACAAAAAATAAACTTTTATTAGTATAGAAATAAGATTGCAACACGACTCAAACAGAAAGGAAATAAAATAATAAACAAATCTCTGGTTAGGGTTGTAGGAAGAGATCCGAAGGCGGAAGCAGCGTTGGCGGGGTGGTAGGGAAAGGAGGGGAAGGCCGGGTGATGGCCTAAGTGAGTTGGGATGTTGTTTGATTGATTTTTGGTAGGTGGAAGAGCAAGGTTGTGTGGGAAGTAGAGGTGGTGGCAGCTAGGTGGAGGGATTTGGGGTGGTAGACGGCTAAGGGGAGTGGTAGAGAAAGGTCAGGGAGAAGGAGCAAAGGAGATTGGAAGTATACTACACCACTTCGGAGCAGGATACAACCAAAGTACCTCCTGTTGTCGGATACAACCCTAACAAGTGGGAAGAGACTCCACACATGAGATTTGAAGTAACACCACTACAATTAACTCCTGCACACAAGGGATAGCTATTTATAGCCTCCTACTACTACACAAAAGGAAGAGGGGTGAGAAGGTAAGAAGGAAGAAAAAAAACTCTTCTCAGAAGAAGACGGGTGTGGCAGATACGCGAAGCAACTCCTTGGATCGCAAGAGTTCGCGATCCACCTCCCCCCTCCGTGTGAGATCGCGATACTATCCCCGCCTTACTGTTCCCGCTAAGCTTTGCGGGCCTTCTGTCCCACGGAATCGAAGCGCTCCACTTTGGGATGCATTCAACTCCCACACTTGGACGCTGATTCAACGCTTGTGTCAGTCTCCGGAGGTTGGGGAAGTTTCAACCTCTTTTTTCGAAGCTTCAGGCTCTTCAAAGCATGACGTCAATTTGGCGACGTTGAACCTGGCTGAAGTGTTGTAGTCCCCAGACAGGTCAATTATGTAAACATTGTCATTCAGCTTCTGAAGTATTTTGAAATGTTCATTTGCTCTTCGCTTAAGCTTCCTGAATGTTCCTACGGGAATTTTTTTTAACCGAACCCATACGAAGTTACCTTCCTGAAATGTTACTTTCTTCTTGCTTTTATTTACATGTGCATGATATTTGCGGTTTTGCTTAGCAATCTCCTTGCCAACTTCTTCATGGAGTTTTTGAATCTCATGAACTCGTTCGGTGGGTTTCTTGCTGGTTTCCAAGGATGGTAGGAGCGACACCAATTCTAGTGGCGTGAGCTGATTGTGTCTGTACACAATTTCGGGAGATTTCATCTAGCAGTTTGGCTGATGGATCAGTTCTAGGCAAACTCAGCTTAGGCTAGGATAAGATCCCACAGTCTTATGTTTTTTTCCCACGAAACATCTCAGGTGATTGCTGAGGCTTCGGTTTACTACCTTTGTCTGTCCGTCCGTCTGCGGATGAGTTGTCGAGCTGAACTGAAGTTTGGTATCAAGCTTTCCCCATAGTGTCCTCCAAAAGTGGCCGAGGAATTTGACGTCTCTGTCTGAGGTGATGGTGTTAGGAATTCCGTGCAACTTCACGATCTCTCTGAAGTATAGATCGGCGATGTGAGAGGCATCAAGTGTCTGGTGATACGGTACAAAGTGGGCCTTCTTGGAGAATCCGTCTACTATAACCATTACGGAGTCCTTGTTCCTTTGGTTTTTTGGAAGTCCCAACATGAAATCCATGCTGACGTCCACCCTCAGTGCCTCTGGTACTGGAAGTGGTGTGTATACTCCGACGTTCTGAGCTCTTATCTTTGCCAGATGACACATCCCGCATTACGTGGCGTGTTGTCCAACATCTCTTGTTAGTTTTGGCCAAAAAAAAATTGCTCTCTTACTAGGGCGAGGGTCTTTCCCTACCGAAATAACCTGCTAGTCCTTCGCCGTGGCTTTCCTGGACATTGACCTCCCTTAGTGAACACCTGGGAATGTACAACTGACTATGGTAGAACAACTATCCATCTGTGCAGTAATATTGCCCTGTTGACTTTTCCTGACATTGCTCCCATATGTTTTTGAAATCTTTATCTATTTTATATATAGATCCCTTATGACCTCGAAGCCCATGAGTCGTGCCTGTATGGATGTGATCAATATGTGTCGACAACTAAGTGCATCTGCCACGCGGTTTTGGCTTCCTGCCTTATGTTTTAGCACAAACTGGAATGACGTTAGTAATTCCACCCAGGCGACGTGTCGTCCCTTTGTTTTGCTTTCACTGTTGAGGAATTTTAGGGTTTTGTAATGTCTAAATAATGTAAACTCGTTTGTCAATAGGTAATGACTCTAGTGCTCCAGAGCTCTTACAATGACATAGAATCCTTTGTCATAAGTTGAGTATTTTATTCTGGATTCGTTCAATTTCTCACTGAAGAAAGTGACAGATGTCCTCCTTGGCTTAGTATTGGTTTGATCCCCACGCTGGAGGCATCACATTCTACCTCAAAATGTTGGTTGAAGTCAGGTAGCGCTAACACTGGTACTCGAGTCACCTTTTCCTTCATTGTGTTCAGTGTGTCAAAACGGCCCTGGGCTGTTGCTGCCCAAGTAAACTTCTTCCCTTTCAGAAGTTCAATAAGAGGGGAGACAATAGTGCTGAAGTTTTTAATGAATCTTCAATAGAAGGATGCTAGCCCCAAAAATTGCCTTAGCTTGGTGAATGATTGTGGTACGACCTAACTGATAATGACCTCATCTTTACGGGATTCATCTGAATGCCTACACTGGACGCGATATAACCAATAAAGCATACCTGGCTTGTCATGAAGTGAGATTTATTCGGATGGGCATATAGTTGCTCGACTCGTAGTACCTTGAATACTGCCTTCAGTGGATGCAAGTGATCCTCCTTTGACTGGTTGTAGACTAGAATGTCGTCAAAGTAGACAACAACAAATTTTTCAGTGTGAGGTTAGAATGCTTGGTTCGTTAATCTAATAAAAGTGTCAGGTGCGTTCGACATGCCGAAAGACACAACGATTCACTCATAAAGTCCGTCCCGCGTCTTGAAGGCAGTCTTCCACTCTTCTTTTGGCCTCATCCGTATCTAATAATATCTGCTGCGCAAGCCTATTTTGGAGAAGATAGTGGCTCCATGTAACTGGTTTAGGAGATCATCCAAGTGGGGTATGAGAGATCGGTATTTGATGGTAATCTTGTTGATGGCTCGAATGTCGATGCACATTCGTCACGATCCATCCTTTTTGGGCACCATATGGGTAGGGACTGCACACGGGTTGGTGATTTCTTGGACTAGCCCCCTTGCGACGAGATCCTGCATTTGTTGTTGTAGTTCTTTGTACTTCGCCAGTCTTAATCTGTAGGTTGGTCGGTTTTGCTATACAGATCCTAGTATAAGGTCGATGACCTGTTGGATGTCCCTTAGTAGCGGTAATCTCTCTAGTAAGCTATCAGCCATAACATATTGAAAATCTTGTAGCAGTGGTTGTAGTAGTGTTGGTACCTCTCTTTCCTCGCTTCCTTCTAGGAGGACTAATGCTAGTGCTATAGGGGCATCTCTAACCGACTGCATTAAAGTAGTATGAGGAACTAATGCTGTATTTGTATCGCTCCAGCCTTTTGCATCCTTAGCAAGCAGTAAAACGATACGTTTCACATCCTTCTTGAAAGACTAAGTGTTCTTGAACTCGTCGTGTTGATTCTTTCGATTAAACAGGTCTTCTGAATAGAATGTGGCAGACGTTCGTATGAACCACGTCGCAACATACCTGTTCGTGTAGCTGGTCTCTGATGGAGAAATCAACTAGACACTGTTGATCCACATGTATCCCGTTTCACTTCTTCAACCAGATAAGGTAATATGATTGAGGATGCTTCTATGTGTCCAATCCTAACTTTTTCACTATGAGCGTGGACACCACGTTCTTGCAGCTTCCACTGTCGATGATCAGGCTACAAATCTTCCCTTTGACGGTGCTCTTAGTGCGAAACACAAAAAATAAACTTTTATTAATATATAAATAAAATTACAACACGATTCAAACAGAAAGGAAATGCAATAATAGAAGAATCTCCAGTTAGGGGTGTAGGAAGAAATTCGAAGGCGGTGGCGGTGTCGGCGGGGTAATAGGGAAAGGAGGGGAAGGCCGGGTGGTGGCTTGGCTATGGGATGGTGTTTGATTGATTGTAGGTAGGCGGAGCAGCAAAATTGTGGGGGAAGTAGAGGTGGCGGCAAGTGGGGAGAGAAGTCTCAAAGTAGTTAATGTCATGAATGTCTCTAATTTTTGGCATCACTAATCGAGTTTTGTAAAAAATCAATAAATCAATTTAGATAGTACTTAATATTAAAGGCCTAGTGACAAAAAATGGGATTAACTTGAAGGGTATGCATCCTTATCTCAAGCATGATGATCAAAATGAGCACTCATGGTACTATTCATCATGTGATTCCTAATAGAATTGAGTAGTCATTTTTAAGTTTTATGAATACAGACAACTAATAGAGGTAGAGGCAATTTGATGAAAAAGAAGATAAATAATCGAAGAACATGAAAGTAATTGCGAGTTGTAGATCTCGTGTTTGAGGTGCATAAATGTCTAACTATAGTAGATGTGGTAAAAGGAAGTACATTAGGAGATATATGAAGGGTCAACAAGTATAAACCTGAAAAGGGGATGGAGATGCGCTAGGGCAATGGGTTTGAAGTGGAATAGCAAGAGAAAATGTGATTATTTGAAGCAAAATGCTAGTGGAGGGATGCCTTAAAAGGGAATATCGATAGAGACATAGAGTCAATGTGTAGATGAAACACAGCACAAATAATCTTCCCCAGAACCTATTAGTATACAAAGATACACTTAATGGTATAAGTGGAGTATTTATCATATATCTGGCTAAGAAAGTTGACAAAAACAAGCACGACCAAAAACTCGAGGAGTAAGTGATTATCATTTTGTGAAAATGGCATCTCCCATTCATATAAAATATTAAGATACATGCATTATCAATATGCTGCTGCTTATGTTTATCCACATCATTTTCTTGGGATGTATATTGACATAATAAAGAGCTAGTGATGAAAACTCAAATGAATGGTCCCTAGGGTTTGGACTCCATGTATTTGAATGTATTAGGTCAAAAGGTGTAGTAATATGAGGAAATATGGATAGATGAGATGAGACAAAGCGTTGTCTATTATATTCAACATGCTTAACATTCAAATTTTGAAACATAAAAGGTAATATGAGTGAAACTCGAAAAATGGTGTGATGTAATGTGGTTAAGATGACAATTCCATTGATAAGGTTGATAAGGTGAATAAGTGACGGAGAATACGGTGGAAATATTATTAACAAGATAATAAATGCCTCCAATTTCAAGACCTGCACAGACTATTTTTTCGTGTTTATATCATTAGAAGTGCAATGAGAATGATAAAATGTTACCAAGCAGTTGCGGAATTTGATGAGAGGATTTATAGAAGGAAGGTTTATAAGAAAATATGGAACATGTAAATATCGTCTAAACTTATTAAGGAGGCATGGATAAATCCTTTCTAGAGACAGGAGAGAAAGATTCATCAATAATAATGATTGGCGTGATGAATATATTAACAAGTGATGAAAATAAATTTTGGTTATCTATTCTATGAGAAAAGTGTGAAGAATAATTTCATGCAATATTGATGGCACGACAAGGTGTGAGTGAGTGTTGCAAGCACTTGCTAGCATGGGTTGGGCAGTGGCAGTAGCTTTGGGAGTCATGAGTGTGTGGATTGTGAGGGAGTTCTTTACGATAGGGAGCGGTCTCTAGTGGGTTTGCGAGGGGTGGGGGTGGGTGTGTACCGCAGGATCATATATTCTTGGAAGATTTATATACATAGTACTCAATTCACATGGATTTACATATCTGAGTCTAAACTTCTATTTTTACAAGCATGCCACCTTACTTATGCATGAAAAGGTGTATTATATTAAGAAGTTAAAATAATAGTATTTTTTATCCCATAAGAAAGATGGTGGCATAAATGTAAAGAAGTAATGTTTAGGTAGATATGTAAATATATATTAATCTTCCTTCTATGTGATCATAGGTGCTTCTTAATGATGGGAAGACAGAAAGAGTCATGCTTGCCCATCCTTCTGGCTTGGATGCCTTTCAAGAAGCTATAACCGAGTACCGCATGTTAGGACCAACCATTAATGGCTGCTCATGGCTGGAGCTTCGTCCCCTTACTGGCAGGAAACATCAGGTCAACGTTCTTTGAGTAAATTTATTCTCTACATTTTCTAGATGAAACATTACATGCATACCACTCAATTCTTTTGTATTCACATATCTAATGCCTAAACTTCATTTTTTTACAAACATGTCACCTTTCTTATGCATGAAAAGGTGTATTTCACTTTGGTATTTTTTGTGTGATATGAAAGGTTTGGGTGTTATAAATGTAATAATTAAAGTTTAGGTGTTAGATATTTAAATACATAAGAATTGGGTGGCATATATGTCAATGTTTGTTTAAACTGCCCCTTTTACTGACTTTTCTTTCCAAAGCTTCCATCAACTTCAATGTTTTGCAAATCTGAAGCATGCCCAAAATTCATCTTTTCTAAAATGTTTTGTGCAGATATATATGCAAAATTTATGTCAAATATTGAGAGCAAAAGCATAATAGTAGATCAGCATATACATTGAGTGCTACATCTTGCTACTGCTGTGAATTTTATTTTGATTTGATTGCGGAGAATTCTTACCTCTAGTTACTCTGATACTTGGATAGTTGAATATACAAGGGGCGTTTGCATGCATACCACTAAATTTCTTACGTATTTACATATCTAACATTTAAACTCTCATGTTACATGTATGCTTGTCAAAATGGCTCGTTGTTCATCATGAATTTGTATTCANGTTTGCATGCATACCACTAAATTTCTTACGTATTTACATATCTAACATTTAAACTCTCATGTTACATGTATGGCTGTCAAAATGGCTCGTTGTTCATCATGAACTTGTATTCGACTCGTTAAGTAGCTCGTGTTCGATTCATTTGTTAAGAAAACAAGTCGAGCGCGAAAAATTTTTTGTGCTCGATAAATAAACAATTTGTTCGTGCTCGGCTCGTTTTAGCTCGAAATAATTATATATATATATATAAAATTGATGAATATTATTTTTAAATAATTTATTTGACCCCAAGGGAGCAAAGATTTATAATCAATTAAAATTATTAATTTAAAAAAAATATAATGAATATATATTAAATTCTATTTAAATGAATATTTTAAAGGTTTAAATCTTGCCCTTACTCTTAATACCCCATGGCTGCGTGACTAGGGTTGTCAAAATGACTTATTCATGAACAACTCTTGCTTGACTTGCTAAGCAAACGAGCCGAACACGAATAAACTTTTTGAGCTCGATATATATACGAGCCGAACACGAATAATGATATTTTATAACGAGCGGAACACAAGCAGAGCCTGAGCTCACTTGACTCGGCTCGTTTATACCCCTAATTGCATGTAAACCATTTAAAGCTTTAGCATCACATAAAAAAAAATTATCACAATCATTATTCTTTTTTTAAAATGAAACACATATTTTCTTCCACAGGCTTACGGCACCAAGGTTTTGTAATTATGAATATCAGACTTGGATGTTAGATATGTACGCATGTTAAATATGCCTACAATAAAATATCCAAAAACCTGAAGCTCCCCCCCTTGCTAGGTATTTCCACCTTTCCGTGAAAGATGTCCCACAACAAAATCTGTGTAGCGTGTTTCTTTCATGGGTCATTTACATACATACCACCCAAATTCCTATGAATCTACATATCTAACATCTAAAAATATCACAATTTTAATTTTTGAAATGTGAAATACATCTTTTCATGCAGAGATAAGGTGACGCATATCTAAATGTTATATGCATAAATACTAAATGCATAGGAACTTAGCGGTATGCACGTAAATCTTCCTTTCTTCATGGAGTAAAACTTCGGTTTCACAACATAACAATCCATATAATTGCAATGATTTTCATTCTCTTTCAGCTTCGAGTGCATTGTGCGGAAGCGTTAGGCACGCCGATTGTTGGAGATTACAACTACGGGTGGTTCGTGCACAAGAGATGGAAGCAGATGCCTCGTGCAGACTACGAGCCGTCGACCGGAGCTCCCTATAAGCTTCGGCGGCCGGAGGGCCTGGCTGTTCAGAAGGGAAGTGTCCTGTCCAAGGTTCCCCTTCTTCATCTCCATTGTAGGGAATTGGTGATCCCCAATATTGCTAAATTTTTAGGCAATTCCAATGAGTGGTTTGATGAGGGAAATCCATGGTCTTCTAACAAGCCTGATGTGCTCAGATTTGTGGCGCCAATGCCTTCACACATGAAGATTAGTTGGAATTGTATGTCTTCTTTCCTGGTATGATATGTGTTTTTTATGTTTTATTCGGGGTTTTTACCTACCAAACCCCAAAAATATTGAATATGACGTATTAACCCCTCAAATTTTAAATATAATATTTTAATCACTCAAAATTTTCACTCAACACCTTCGTTGATGGCTGAAATGAAAAGAAGTTAAAATGTTATATTTAAAGTTTAGGTGGTTAAAATGTTATGTTCAATATTTTGAGTGATTGAAATGTAAAATTTTATTTATTTTGTGATATATTTATTATTTTTTATGAAGATTTAGTTTAGAAAAATGATCGTGTTTTTGTTATATATTTTTGTTCTTGTGTTTTATTTTGCACATGAAGAGGAATGGTGGATGGAATGGTGGGGAAGTTGTTTTGTAGTTTTTGTCTGTTTTTGCAAATTGAGTTATTGGGGGTCTTATGTTACCAATTTAAAGAAGCAATGGATCGCCATGCAAAATACTCTTGTTTGATTTAGTGTTGATTAAAAGCATGTATTTTTTGACTTGGTTGTATTTGTAATTATTTGATTTGTTTTGAAATTAGTTTATATAAACTCTTCACACACACACACACACACACACACACACACACACACACACACACACACATATATATATAT
>JXCR01126007.1:27977-64593 GCA_002079205.1 Phalaenopsis hybrid cultivar | reverse complement strand
TTGGAGGAATGGGCTGATGTGGCCGAAAGCGACGAAAGGAAACATTAGGATGTGGAGGGGGCGAGCGGCGGTGGAGTTATCGATGTTGGCCATTGGGAAGAGAGAGAGAGATTAGGGTTTGAATGATGGTGGCTGGATGGTAAAGGAGACGAACTGATTGGGGTGAGGTGGACAAGGAAACGGCAGCTTTTGTAGGTGCTGGCTGCATGACTTTATCTGGCATTTTTTATTGTTCATGTGATTTTTATTTTCTTACATATGTAACGGTTTCTATGCTTTCACTTTTTNATTGGGGTGAGGTGGACAAGGAAACGGCAGCTTTTGTAGGTGCTGGCTGCATGACTTTATCTGGCATTTTTTCTTGTTCATGTGATTTTTATTTTCTTACATATGTAACGGTTTCTATGGTTTCACTTTTCAAAAGTTTAAATGTCATAACTAATTTTTTTGTTTAACACGAATAACGAGGCTTTTGGTTACTTGACATTAAGTTCATGACAATTTTTTTAGCGAGAAATATTTGGATTCAAATTAAGAGTTATTTAGAACTTCAATTTCAATAAAACTACAGTCAAACTAATCGAGTCGACAAAACGAACCTATTGATACCAAAATTAGTTCGTCCAATCATCCCCAGTTCAAATCAATTAATCGCATTTAGAGCCTTTGGATAATTAGTTGGAGGGTCGAAAGAACTCTAAATTTGATGTCCTATATACAAATTGAGTATCGTGGTGAAAGGAAGCCAACGAGCCAAAAATCACTCGATTCTGAGGTCATTAAAACTCTTTGATCATCAAACAACTTTTGTATGTTAAAAAAAATTAATGTGAATAATTTTAATCAAATAACCAAAATTTCTCTTCTTTGGAGCATATAAAAAGACCCTCTCTTCACTTGAGGGAACGAAGAGTCAAAATTATAGTGATATTTCAGATTAAAGCCTCGACGAAAACTTTCGGCCTCTGTGGCTGCCAACTAACATCGACCACTACCCGTCGACTGATGGGCCGCCCTTTGTTTGTTGTCATTGGTAAATTTNCAAAACTACAGTCAAACTAATCGAGTCGACAAAACGAACCTATTGATACCAAAATTAGTTCGTCCAATCATCTCCAGTTCAAATCAATTAATCACATTTAGAGACTTTGGATAATTAGTTGGAGGGTCGAGCGAACTCTAAATTTGATGTCCTATATACGAATCGAGCATCGTGGTGAAAGGAAGCCAACGAGCCAAAAATCACTCGATTCTGAGGTCATTAAAACTCTTTGATCATCAAACAACTTTTTTATGATAAAAAAGAATTAATGTGAATAATTTTCATCAAATAACAAAAATTTCCCTTCTTTGGAGCATATAAAAAGACCCTCTCTCTTCACTTGAGGGAACGAAGAGTCAAAATTATAGTGATATTTCAGATTAAAGCCTCGACGAAAACTTTCGGCCTCCGTGGCTGCTAACTAACTTCGACCACTACCCGTCGACTGATGGGCCGCCCTTTGTTTGTTGTCATTGGTAAATTCTATTATGTAACGAAGCATCTTGAATACTGTTCAACAACAGAGTATCCCAAATACATGATAAAAAAGAAATAATGAATACTATGCAGTGAAGTATCCCGAATACGAGTCACGAAGTATATGACATATAAGGNTAAATTTTATTATGTAACGAAGCATCTTGAATACTGTTCAACAACAGAGTATCCCAAATACATGATAAAAAAAAAATAATGAATACTATGCAGTGAAGTATCCCGAATACGAGTCACGAAGTATATGATATATAAGACAATGAAGTATCTCATAAAAATAAAAATTTATCTATTAAAAAGTGATAATTAACATTACATTTTGATGTGATGTGATGCCAATATGCATGTAAACATAAGTTTTAGTGTGGGGTACGTAAAGCCATGAGAATTGAATTCTATGCATGAAAATGCGCATTGTAATGTAATACTTAACACGTTAGACTCAAGATATGATAGTCCTCGCTTCACCCAATAATTAATGTTCTTTAATAGCTCAACTTATGGCATTTAGGAGATACAAAAACATTTTATCAGCTTTAAGAAATCCAAAAAAATCAAAATTTATTAAATCATGTTAATACCAATATATTTTATCTTAAATTCGAAAAAGTAATTCTTATATATATTTTATCAGCAAAAGTGGCGGCCGACAGTGGTAGCGTGGGCGGCAATGGCAGAGGTAGCCAGCGGTAGCCAGCGGCGACGACGGCCAGCCAACCTCAGTTACAACAACACTGCATAGAACCGATGGTTGGCTAGCCGGTTGCTGGCAACGACACTTTACATAGAGTTGTGTAATTGAAAATTAGTAAAATTCATCGAATTCCAATGACACGTAAAATAAACTATGAAATAAATTATAAATTGGTTCATATTTATACCGGATTTAAAATTTGAAAGACCAAACAACAAAATTCTTAATATCTATGCAAGAAAAATAGGCCCAAGTATTTTTATATTTCCCTCCAAATATGGAGGCTCTTTGTAATATTGTCTATTGTTAAAACATTTAGCTTAAGGGTCCGTTTGGGGCAGCTTATAAGTGCGGTCGGCGTTTTGAACGTCGCCGCCATACCGTTTGGTTCGTGCTTTTCGTCAGCTTATCCGAAACTGCGTTTGGGTTCTTACACTAAACGCAGGCCGAGCGTAGACCCCTGCTGCCGGCCCGCGGGCCGCGTTTCAGGATAAGCAGCTTATCCTGAAACCCACAAGTTGCCCCAAACGGATCCTCCTACCTCCCTGGTGTATATAAAATTATTTTACATCAATTTTTATTTTATTTTAAATAAAATCAACGCTCATTTTGAAATGCAAATTATTAATATTGTTGGCTTTAAATGCTTTGAATTAGCATAAAAATAACTTTTTTTTTTTAAGGCTCTCTTGAGGTATAAAACATGCGAAAATTTAGTTCATAATTTTAAAGATGATCCTATGGTTTCTATGTATGTATATATGTGTATGTGTGTGTGTGTCTGTATTTACATACATACCATGCAATTCCTATGTATATACATATTTAACACTTAAAACTTTGATTTTTATATTCATATAATGAAAATCTTTATGGTCATATAAATAATATCATTATTTTAATTTATAAAAAGATAAATACATCTNCTCATTTGGAAATGCAAATTATTAATATTGTTGGCTTTAAATGCTTTGAATTAGCATAAAAATAACTTTTTTAAGGCTCTCTTGAGGTACCAAAAATGTCAGAATTTAGTTGATAATTTTAAAGATGATCATATGGTTTCTATGTATGTATTTATATGTATGTGTGTGTGTCTGTATTTACATACATGCCACGCAATTCCTATGCAATTCCTATGTATATACATGTTTAACACTTAAAATTTTGATTTTTATATTCATACAATGAAAATCTTTAAGGTCATATAAATAATATCATCATTTTAATTTATAAAAAGATAAATACATCTTTTCATGTATGCATGTATGTATATATATATGAGGTGACTCATATGTAAAAATTGAAGTTTAGGCGTGAGATATGTAAATACATAAGAACCGAGTGCTATCTATGCAAACCGTCACTTTACATCAGGACTCCGAACGTAGAGGTACGTTTGGATTCCAATAGTGACTGTGTTATAAGAATATATTCCATCAACGTTATTTGTAAAAAATGAAGTGTTATTGGAGTATTATGTGGTGTTATTCGATTACTTTGCGGTGTTATTGAAATATTCACCCACGTTACTTGATTTGAGGCTGTGTTAGTCGGCATTCCTCGTGTTATTTCAATTTTCATTATGTTATTAGAATAACACAACCCCAAATCAAGTAACGTGGGGGAATATTCCAATAACACTTCATTTTCCAAAAATAATGCTGATGGAATATTCATATAACACAGCAGGATATTTTTATAACACCAATCTGAACGTAGCACTACATTCGGAGCTTTTTTGTAGTTAAAAGCTTATTTAAGGAAGAAATATTCTTGGATATATCCTAAATATTTAAAGAACAATTAGTTTTACCAAAAAAAAAAAAGTGTCTCTCTCCCAAATCCTATAAAAAAGTTGTCCAAGAATGTGAAAGTGATTTTCATAGATGTGAACAAAGACATGAGTGAGGTTTATGGCTCATTTGAGGACTCAAAGTTTATTCTAAAATAAAGTTGATCGTCCCCAAATTAGGAATAGACAAAGAGGAATAAGGTGGACAATGCAAAGGTGCAGCTCGATTGGCCGTGTAAGCATGATGGCCACAGAAGGTTTCTCCATGAAGCATATAATTAGTTTTTTAATTATGAATTAATAGCTTTTTATACACTTTATATAGACTCCATTGAAGATATTGAAAGAATTGAATGAAACTGCGGTGAGTTTTTTTTATTTTGTTGATAAGTCGTCAATAAATTTTTATCAAGAGCGAATTTCGATACACTTTTTATGAAGGGTCCTCCAAATTCAAATTATCATCTTCTAGGCCCGGATTTCAACAAGTTTTTAATTAAGTTGGTCGTCTGAACGAGAAAAATCCCAATGATAAAAAAATTGGTTCAATCTGGATCCAATCAAGCCTAAATCAAGTCATTAAAGCACGTCCAGAGGCTTTAGGTAGTCAATTGAATAGTCAAATGAACTCTAAATTTGACATATTTATAGCAAATTGAGCGTCTTAATGAGAAAAATCCAAAAAATCTAATATTACTAACACTACAGGAAAATAGTGTTTTGGCATCAGACAATGAAAATAGTATCGAATTTGTGTCTATTTTACGTCGTGTTTTGTTTTATGTTTGAAAAATTGGATGCAATGTAGCAACAACATTTGTTTTGAACCAAGAAATCCAACACTATTAACTAATGTATTAGCGTCGCAATTTGCCAACATAAATTCCGACGCTAATGACCTAAAATAGCCCAAGTCGTGACCGAGCCTCATTCCTTCCTTTTCTTCTTCTGTTTTGTGAGACCTGGTTCATTCCAATTAAATGATTTGTATTTTTTAGTGACTCTATATTTATAAATGATTAAGTGGCAAGTCATAACTGCATTTCTAAATTATTTATTTATGAAACCTAAAGTGTTGTAAAGAAGATATTTGCAAAACCAAAATATGTGGACTAAATAATTTATATTAGGCTATTACCACAATAATGTTAAGCACAAAAAAAAGGTTTTAGGTTGTTATTATCTACTTTTTAGATTGAAATAATTCTAAAAACTAAAACTTTTTAGTATTGATTGATTTAAATTACAGTTTAAATTTAGGGTTTGTTTGGAATGACTGCTGCATTTCTGTATTGTGATTGCAAAATAATTAAGGGGAAAATAATTTTTTTTTAAATTATCATTTTTATTTAAAATATTTTTCTTTTAGGGAAAAAAAAGACAATAAAATCAGTCCTAGGATGTCTGGCATTATATTTGGTTTTAAAACTTAATGTTATATCATAATTATTCTACTAATATGATATAAAACCAATAGATGCTAACCAAAAAAGGAAGATAGAACTTAGATGCAAGCTTTTTCTTTAAGATTGTAGAGATTTTTAGCAAAATTATTTTTAGGTTAAGGATTATATTCATGTATTTGGTAAGAGGTTTAATTATAAAAAAAAAATTCAAAATGAATAATATAATGTGACTTGCTCATTATTTTTAGCTAAGTATTTTTGCTCCATAGGGAGTGTGTCTGATTTCTATGTAAATCTTGATGTTTGGGTTTAGGGTTATTTCATACATACGAAATGGACATATGAGTGATATATAATTGTGTTGATCTATAGAGGTACATCTATGTTGTTGATGAATATTTGAAACGTTGGATCATGAATGTATAACAGATTATATCCATAAAGAAAATAACTCACTAATGAGTTTTTGGCTTGTGTTGAGGAATCTGTGTCGGTGGCATCACAACTGTTCGTTTACCTCTCAGAAGGCAAGTTACTATGTGCTTTGCAAAGCACAAGAATCAAGTTTACATGACAATCGACGAAGAGAAGTTGGATCTATGTCATAGGGGATTTAAACCCAATTTTTGGTATTGGATTTCATATGGTGAGTTTGAACAAAAGGTTCGGTACACTTTGCAAACTCGAGCGAATATTTTCTCCCAATTTTCTTGACTTAATGGAGCATTTACCCATATATCTAGGTTAAGAGGCTATATTGGGGGGTCTAATGCTACATAGATGGATATATCCCTTTGAGAGGTAATTCATTTTAGAGTAATATACTATCTTATTTATTCTAATATGACTCTAGTGTGCATATTTCTAAATATAATAAAAAAGACTTTAAAATAAAGCACAAATGCAAAATAGGGGTTGATTTTTTTTTTTTTTTTTTGAATTTATGTTTATGTGTTCATTTTTTGTAGTTGTGTTCTTTGAACATTTAGATTTATATTTGTTTAATTAAATTTAGTATCATTCTTTAGAAATGTTAGTGATTTCTTTTTCAGTTGTGATGATAGATAACTATGTTATTAGGATACTTGTATTTATTATGTGCAAGTCTATGAAAATTTAATATTTTTTTTGTATTTCTTTTGTTTTTCATAGGTTTGCATCAGTCTAGCATCGAAAAATTGAATTCAAAAGTTACAATCACTTGAATGATATACGACATTGTTATTCTGATGCAGAAAAAAATTACGTCGGACATGGGTCGATATAAATTTGCGTCGATCTTATCTGGACGAAAAAATGATGTAAGTTTCCGTCAATTTTGAGAAAAATTTCCAAAAACAAAAATTATGGATGTTAATTCTGGCACAAATGTCGACACTATGTTGATTAGTGACACCCATTTTTACATTAAATTTTTTTCAACGCAATGTGGATGTTAATGAGGATTTGCATCAGAAATATCCTTGATTAGCATCAAAATTGTCAGACGCTAATCGGCCCAATTCCTGTAGTGTAAATTTTGAGGTCATTTAAGCACTTAAATTCTTAGAAAATCAATTGTGATCAATGGGGACCAATCGAGACTGTCTGATCAGGTGGTTAAAAAAGTTATGTGCCAAAAGACCAAAATTCTTCTCCCCAAAATGCTATAAATAGGCCCTCACACTTTACTTGAGAAGGGGAGAGACGATAAAAAACTCTAGAGTCTGTTTTAGAGAGAAAACCCGACAAATAACCACCGGCTTCCAAATCCGACGACCATCATTGACCACAACCCTTCGGCCACCATTGACCACTACCGAACGTCACCACATGCTACCATCGAAAACCTCTCCTCGCAGCCATTATAGTCGAAATATGATTATTGTGTCTAACACATGTATATTTTTTTTGTATGTTTTATGAAGACAAGTGTAACTTTCGGTACAAGATTGGAACTCTGGTTTTCCTATTATGGGAGAAGGGTGTATTTTCTTACTCACAAACACATATTTGATTATTTTGAGTGGGCTAAGCCCCATGATAATTTTGTTTTGGGTTTTTTCCTTATAAAAAGTTTTGGTGTCGCTCTCGCTACTTTCCTTTTATATGTGTGTGTATCAGATCTTCATATCACACTAAGACATTAAAATACTACTCTACTGCCGTGAATGTTCCGGCACACAATAATTGTCTTTTTTTTTTCTCTGTCAGTATGTTCGAATTTTCATTTATCATTTTTTACATATGTTTCTTATGTTTAATCACCCTCTATTCAACTTTTGGAGTTACCAACGTATATCCTAGAACTGTCGTTTATCCTGATCCAAGAATAGGAGTGTATCAATGATGCTCTTATTATCATACTCCTCTTCCTCCCAAAGTCATCTTCCAACCTTATTCCATTGTCCGTAGTAATAAAGATATAAAATAATTAGATCTTCCATTTCGCAGAACACTAACTCTGCTCAATATCACATATTGTTACCATTCAAGATCCTCTTATTAAGAAGATCAAAAACTTAACATTTTTTGATGTTTTGACAACTAAATACCCCTAATAGATGGATTTTTGGCTATTTGGCTTATAGTTGAAGCAACAATCATGGAAGTCATGATAATTGTGTTCCTTACAAAATAGTTCCCTTTAATGGCAAGGAAAATTCATCAATTTTACTTGTTGAGCGCCTATTTGACACCATATCGAAGTCAGGAATGGAGCAACTATTTGGAGAGGTTTGTGTCGTCAATGTAATTTGATCAAGAATGTGCAAAATAGACCGAGATCTATATTCTATAATTCTTAGCCAACTCCTGCCATCATCACCACTTCTACCAAACCCTTTTCCTCTTCGTCGTTAGCATCAGCCACCACCCAAGATTTTGATCTCTTCCTCTCTTGCCCTTATGAATTCCAAAAGACGTTGATGGTTTTGATGTACTACTCCACAATCAACATCCTAGATCCTTGTGATATAGCATCCATGATAAACCTACTTCTGATGCCAAATTTACAAACTCAATCACTTTCTAACATTGCAAGGAATGCATCAACCATGCCTCCGTCTATTTGAAGATATTATTCAATGAGAAATCGTTTCAAGCAATTGCCCCTTTTTTGTATTACTTAATGAGGTGATTAATATTTTATTTCTTCTTGAATTACTTCACCTTTAGGGCAAGGTCATTGTGAAGAAGTGGATCATGATATTACATTGTGAGATGATTACTTCCTTATTAGGTTAACTAATATAATTAATTAGTTAGTTAAAAATGAATTAAATGATTATGGTATTTTATAAATAGTAATCATTGGAGGCATTGAGGGGAATGTAATGAAAGTGTGATAAATTTTTTTCTTAATCTTATGTTTCATGTTTCTTCTTCTTTTCCCGCATAATTTCTTAAGTTGTTGATATTCTTGAATTATTATATCATTTTTTACTTGTGTTTCTCCTCTCTACTTTTCCCTTATCTAACTTCTGGTGTTGTGCATCATCGAATAATCATTTGTCTTGATCCAATAAAAGGATCATATCAAATTATCACATTAGAAAATGGACTTGAATTCTCTATGTTTGTGGCTTTTCAATAATCTATTTTTGGTTTTGAAAAACAATTTAGATTTTAGATGCACATATTTTAAAAGGAATAATCAAGAACATCTTACACCATCTGAAACTAGAGTTAGTTTATATTAAAGAAATTCTTAACCCTATTGTTGATTTTGGATATCATACAAAGAATGCAATTAACATATTAATGCTTGCTACAATTTTTAAATCAATTATGCACTTAAACAAAAAATCCGACAAAATAAAACCAAAACATGACATACAATTTCACTCACCTATAATTTTTTTATAAACAATTGAAGAGCCTCCAAATAATTAGGCTAATAAATTAAATTTATTGCATGCAACTCGCCAATCTTTAGAAATTATTTGTTGTAGTAGGATTGCTCAATATCAAATAAAATTTAACATGCCACATAAATATTTCATTCAGTTCATTCAATTACAAGGAAAACAAGCTCAATAAAGAATTTAGACTTAAATAACTTATACATCGCTTAAGTACTATCAAGTTAGGTCTAAAATCACAATAAACTAAATTATAACATTAATTCATGTATGTTGTGCTAAAAGAATGACATGATAAAAACTACATAAATATCTTTTAAGGCACCTTCAGTTAAAACATAAATAAGAAAAGTAATATAAATAGATGGTTGATCCATATATAAAAGGTTATTTTATTCGTTCTTCTTTTCGCACTAGCATAAATTACTTATGTTTGTGAGTTCTACCTAATAATAAGGTGACATTCTAAGAAAATAAGTGAATATGATATTTTGAGTCATCAGTTAGATGTCAATAAATTAAAGCACTTAGATTATATATTTAAAGACTTTGCTTCATAATCATAAAAAAATATTATAGTTGGCTTATGTGTTGATAATAACATGCCATATAATCAAGCTATATCATCTTATTCAAATTAGTCAATAATTATGTTTTTTAATCTTTCTCCTGAGGTATGCATGCTAACCTTCTATATAAACCTCATGATAATTATTCAGTTTATATTAAATTTGAAGAAGAAAACAATAGATACATATAACTATTGATAGATGCACTAAAATATTACAAGAATTTGTGCTTATATAACTAATTTTTTTCAGATGAAAACAATACTTGTATAAGAAACTAATGATGATTTTGGTATGACATGTTATCATGGTTGAGCATTGAGCTAAATTGGTCTTTCTGTAATATATGAAATTAAAAAAAATTTAATGTAATGTAAGTTAAAATGGAAATAACCAATAGAGTAGCCAATATAAATAATAATTTTATGAGGCTTGGAGTTATTTTATCATTAAGAGTTTTTGATAATTTGAGGGCCTTTATGACCTCATAATTATGTGTTATTAGGCCCGTTCCATTCTCTCATCGAGATGCCGATTTGACCATATGTATATCAAACTTATTGTTCATTTGACTTTTTAACTAATGATCTGAAGCTTCTAAATGTGCTTTAATGGCTAGATTTGGATTTGATTTGACCTAAATTGGACCACTTTTGGTGTCATCGAGTTTGACTTGTCGAGATGGTCTATTTGACTATAAGTTTCATTAAAATGGGTATTTAAATGATCTAGAAACTGAACTTGGAACATTTATTATTAAAAATGTATTAAGATTTGTGTTAAATGTTAAAATTTATCGATGACATATCAGTTGCCTCATATTGTTATGCGATGTTATTTATTCCGTCTAAAAATAATATTTCAATAATTTGTACATTGAAAGTATTTTGAGTTGTCATGGATGCTTTGATCATGTTGTCATTGTGAGTTTTGGTGTTGGCGGACAATAATGACTTATTGTTTTGAGATTTGTGCATGCATACTCGAGCATACATACTTGTGAGAATGAGCAAATGACACAGATATGTGCTAACAATATAATGAGGTATGTATGCAAGCATGGATGCAAAATGAGAGACAATAGAGCACACGAGGATGAGCGGACCTGGATGCAGTAGCACTCATGCGCATGGGCTGCCAATGTGCTCAGAGTAGTGGGCACATGCAGAAGTGTGTGAGGTAGAGGTTGCAAAACATTTAGATGTGCGGGACAACAATCGTGTGATAACAGTTAAGTGCGCCTGACAGTAGACCGTTCTATAACCACTAGGGAAATGGGTTGTGTCAAAGTATGTGACGGTGGTTAGTTGTGTAGGTTGTCTAAGCCGAGTCAAGCCTCATTGTGGGAGGCAAGTAGTTGATCGGGTCGGAGGATGTGACATAGCAGACCAAGAACTACTCCTATAAGGGGCTTAAGCGAGGCACACACATACAATTTTGGAGCAAATAAATTTAATTTTTTGGTCCTTTGGCGCCAAAATTCCAAATTTTGGCTTATAAATAAAGCCATTGAAAGAGGGAGAAAAGACACATCTCCTTCAGTGGTCATAGTCCTCTCAAGCTATTGTTACATCATTTTTTGGGCTAGTGTTGCTCAGTCCCTTGGGATTTTTTCACCCCATCTTCTAGGCTAGTGTTGGCCCATCTTTTGAGCTAGTGTTGCCCCATTGTCAAGGTTGTTGTTGCCTCATCTCCTTAGCTAATATTGCTCTTTTCTAAAATAAAATTAATATTCTTGAATTTCCTCTGAGATCCCAACGTTTAAGGAATCACATTCCCTCAAAAACCATAAGAAGTATCAAAATCATAATGAGGTGGTATTGATACTCTTTGAAGATGAGTTGGACCATTCCTTAGGCATGGAACATAAGGTTCACAAAGATCAAATATCTTCTAGGTGAGTATAAACATATGTACAATGATAGTGTAAAATAAATATTAGACTTGGGAGATCAACTAACGTAAGATAGAATTATCCACTAAGACAGTTTTCTCTCTTTGTAAAGTTAAGAGCTGAAGAATTATCAAGAAGAGCTGATGGAGATATGAGCTTATCTAAATCAAAATAATGATAATTTAAAAGCTTTTAGAGCAAATATTTTATCTATTGAAGAGGTGAAAAAAAATTGTAGACCTAGTATGTAGGAAAAAAGTTCCATCAAGGTTTCTAGAAATGAGTTCATTTGATGTACCTTCGAATTGAAGCCAGCATTAAGGAGCTTTCTCATAGCTAGACATCGTCTAAAGATCCCTCTTCCTACTTGGAAAGGGAAGAAACCGAAAGTAACATGCATGAGCCTATCCTTGTAAATGGGAGAAATAAATTAATGTGGATTAGTATTTTGTTTCTGCTTAAACTTAAAGGAAAAGTTTGTAAGAAGTGGCGAGACCTGCAATGCTTTATTGCATAGAATGCTGGCCTATAAAAGCGAAACATAAAATTAAGTTAAGTTTTGTTGAGATGAGAAAGCTTATATGGACAAGTGGCTTGATACTATAGACAAATTGCGAAACAAATAGCTCCAATGGCAAACAATACTAGAGAGAGCCATCTTAGATGGTTTGGTCACATTAAATGTTAAACATTTGATAATGCAGTAAAGAGAGTAAAATTTTAGATTTGACTTGTGCTAAGAAGGTAGAACTAAAAAGAATTAAGCATGTCATACAAAAATGAGCTTAATTTATTAGATTTAAATGAAAATATGACACTAATATGACACAATGAAGAAAAAAGATTAATGTAGTTGATCGCACTTAGTGGGATAAAGGTTTGTTGTTTTTGTTGTTGTTGTATTTTGTTTTTACTGAATTGCCCTAACTTTTGTATCTTGTGATAATATCTTTGTATTTGTAACTTTTCATACGCTTGGCATAGTCTTTGTATTTCATTATAGTGTGTTCATCTGTAAAGATTTTGTCTAAATCGCCTTTTGATATTTCATTTCCTTATTTATAGAACTATTCCTTAGAGATGACAAATCTATTATAAGTTTTGACATATCATAGTACATTTAGTCATAGTGTAAAAATTGCTTAATGGCCACAATTGTTATGGAAGAGGTTGAATTGAGTCCCTTTGAAACTAACTAAGCCCAACAAAAAAAAGGTGTTATAGATGCTCCGTGTTTCTTGAGTATGGTTGTACATTGATATGGATCATGCTTTTTCTTGGAATTATAGTGGCAATTATATTCAAGAATGATGTTCGACAACTTTTTATTGTTGCTTTTAAATTTGTTGCCCCCAATAAAGGTATTATCTAAAAAAGCCTAGTCATTATTTACATAACAACCCATGTATCCAATATTGGGAAGGTAGACTTCTTTATTTCGATGAGAAGGAACTCCAATACCATGTATAGGCATTGAGAGAGCACTTTCTAGTTGGGCATTTGTGATAAGTGGTTGATTTTATTGTTATCTTAAGATGTTAAGTAAATCCTCTTTATTTTATAATGAAAACTTCTCCTTAGCCTAGAATTGGGTCTAAAAGACTTGATGAAATGCAAGAAGACTACCCTCACCATAATTATTCCTAGGATGTTGATGTGAATGATCTTTTAAGCCAATATTAAAAGTTGTCCCTCTCATGGAAGAATGCCTCGAAAATAATATTTCGGTTGCTCTCCTTAAATTTGATGAATCCTAGAGAGGTGAGACAAATATTTGACACTTTTGAATTGCGATGAATTACTCAACAAACACATTTAACAAGCTCATCAAAGGGATGCATGATTCTTCTTAGGAGTGAATAATACCAAGTACACAATTGTTCTTTAAGGGCAGCAAAAAAAAAGTGACAAACGTGCATGCTAGAAGCTCGTTGAATGTGTAGAATGGTTTTGAAGTGATCAATATGTTCTTTTGAGTTAGAATTTCCATCATAAGAATTAATTCTTGAAAGCTTGAACCTTATTAGAAAAAGGTTTTGACGGATGTTCTTATCCATTAGATAAGACTCTGAAGAACTACACTGAGTAGAGAAATAAGTTCTATTCCTTTAAGAAAAATCTTACTTGTACTAGATATTGTCACTCATCATTGATTATGTGAGATCAATCAAAGTTCTCCATGTGTATTGGAGGTTCACTGTTAGACTTGGAAACATGGGATGGATGTGTAGAGCTAGCGGTGTCTAGGAGGTCAACTTCTTAGGGAGGAACTCCATTATGTGGATACGATACTAATGATGAACTTCTAATATATGGATTTTGAGGTTGTTGCACCCCACCACTACACATAATTGTTGGTTGTCAAGCCTTACACAAAAGTTGAAACATCTTACTTTGATACTCTTCTATTCTTCTTGTAAGATATTCAAGAGGTTCAAAGGAGGTTTCTTTGCCAACCAGATGATGAGCATCGTTTGGAAAAATAATAGAGGCATGACATTGTGAAGATTATATATTTCAAGTTTGCTGGATGATTTCAAGTTTGCACCTTGGATTAATGTTGGGTGTTAGGGCGTGAAGCTTGTGTATTGCACTTGTTAGTCATCGATGAAGTGTAGACTAATATATATATGGGACTTCATTTTCCATAAATAATGCTAAACGTTTACATGTTAGAATATTTGTAATAGTAAAGTAATCCCTTAATGTCTTAACATTGTATAAAGATCTAGCACACAAAAAAAAATGAAAAGTAATAAAAAAAAGCATGAGCTCAAGCAAAGTAATCTACTTTGTAATTGTAAGTACACATCTTCAATTTATTATTGAGTAAGAGAAGATGAAATCAAAAAGTTGATAATTATAGATATACAATATTAGTTTAGCTATAATTGTCATAATCGAGCTGTAACAAATATGATTCTTAGCTATAATTGCAATAGTTAGTCATAACGATCATATTTTGTCGCTAAAAAGGCAATAATTATCCATAAAGTATGTATTCGGTGGCTAAAATAGAAGCAATTGGCCACATAGGTCGTGAACGGTGGCTGTAATAGGGACAGTTGGCCACAAAATCATAGTTGAAAGCTGTAGTAGTGCATTTGGCCATAAATGTCATAGTTGGTGACTACCATATTGTTAGTAGGCCATAGTTTGAAGTTGTGATAATAAGTGGATATATATGTCATAGTTGGCAGCTGCAATAACTGTTAGCAACATATGTCGTAGTTGGTTACTTATGTCATAATTTATAACGTAGTACATTCAATTGGCCACATTGGATGCAGTTGGAAGTTATAGTGACAGCTAGCCACATAGATCATAATTGGTCACATTGACTGTAGTTAGTAGCTATAAGAGTGTCAGTTGGTCACAAAGACATTAGTGGAAAGCTGTAATAGTATTTAGTCATAGAGGTCGTTGATGTCACATAGGTTGTAGTTGGTAACTACAGTAGCAGTTTGCTACATAGGTCATAGTTGGTTACATAGGCTATCGTTGGTAGCTATAGTAGCATCAATTGGCCACAAATTTCATAGTTGGAAGCTTTAATATCGTCTGTTGGTCATACAGGCTATTGTAGAAAGCTACCATAACAACTTGCTACAAAGGTCGTATTTGATACTACACTTGTAGTTGGTTGTATCCCTTCTATCAAGTTTACTATTTTACACCCGAGATATCACTTGTCAATATGTAATGTATAAAAATTTTCAGAAGTCATCTTATTCTAAATACAACAATCATAAGTAGTCATCTTCAATAATTATCATTGGATTATATTCATGATACATTGTCATGTCATATTCATGATACATCATTGCATTGCATTTATGATATTATTATACCAAATTTGAAATGCATCGTTCTTTAAGATAGTTTGCTGATAGCAGTGAGCCGTTTCGAGCAACTGTGGTTGACAATGGCCAGTAGATGATTGTTGATAGTGGTCGGTGGCTAAAAGTTATCATGCAACTTTAATACAATGTTATTCGTTATACTACATTTAGGATACATCATTACACCATACTTAGGATTCATCGTTACACCATATTTAAGATTTATCATTATACTGTATTTGAGAAATGTCATTAGCTAGTAGAGTTCATAGATATTGGCATGCAAGGACGATTGACAGTAGTTACCGTGGTCAATGGTTGGTGGTTGATGATTGTTTGCTGCTACAAAATTCAAAAGTTATCACATGACTTTAATACGACTTTATTCATACCCAACATTTGTGATACATCATTTCACTATATTTGGGATGTGTAATTCCATCGTATTTGCGATATGTCATTACAACGTATTCGAGGTATGTTGTTAGCTAGCAAAGTTCATCGACGACAAATAACAGGAGCACCTAGTGGTGTTCAACAGTGGCTGATGGATGGTAGTTGATGATGGTCGACAACTACGAAGGCTAGAAGTTATCACTAATACTTTAATACAATATTATTTATTACATCACATTTGGGATACATCATTCGATAGCAAAGTTTGCCAACAGGAAAGAGCAAGGGCGGCCAGTCGTGACCAACGGTGGGCGGTAGTCTACGGTGGTCAACCGTTACGGAGGAGGGGAGTTATCAATGGGTCTTCATTCCAAAATAATATTGGAATTCAACTTTCTCACCCCCCTCTCAAGTGAGAAAAAATATTACATAAGGACTCTGCAAGTAGAGTTAAGTGTGGAGTCCAATGAAATCACGTCACGTGGAGGTGATAGAAAAAAAATCGGCACAGTAACACCGGGGAATATTCCCCTGTGTTATTTCGTGTTATTTATGTGTTATTGTATGTTATTCATGTGTTATTGTGTTCTGAGAATATTTTAGGTGTTATAATAACACAATAACACAATAATACCTGAATAACACACAATAACACCTGAATAACATGGGAGGAATATTACCTTGTGTTACATGACAAATGTTATTTTTTTTTTCTGTCACTGCCACGTGGCTTGATTTCATTGGACTCCGCACGTAACTCTACGTGCGGAGTCCTGATGTAATATTTTCTCCTCAAGTGAAGAGAAGTGGTCTATTTATAACATATGCATATCAATCACCTGATCAAGACACTCGATTTGAGTCCTTTAGCGCATATCAATCACCTGATTGAATGATTCACAATGATCCCTAATAATTATAGGATTTATTTTCATAATTTGAAGCATTTATAACCTCAAAATTAAGTAATCCTAGGCTCTTTAGATTTATCTCATCAAGATACTCGATTTGACTAAGATATGTCAAATTTGGAGTTCATTTGACTTTTCAATTAATTATCCAAAGCATTCAAATGCAGCTTGATTTGAACTTGAATGACTCTAATTTGACATATTTTTGCTACCATCATGTTTTTCTTCTTAAGACATTCAGTTTAACTATAAACTTGTTGAAAACGAGACCCCAAATAATCTTGAATATGAATCCAAAATATTTATTTTTTAAAAACATACCGAAATTCATGCCGCATGAAGGCTGCATTAGTGATATTTTATAATTTTATTTTATATTGAACCATGTGAATTTTGCTTTCTAAGGATGGTAATTCCGATAATATATTTTAGGATTTTTAGCTAATGTAAAGGAAACAAAAAAAGCCAAAGAGGAAGATTTGCATACATATCACTTAATTTAATGTATTTATATTTTTAACATCTAACTTTTAATTTTTAAGTAGAAGCCACATTATTTATGCATAAAAGATATTTTTTACTTTTTTAAGATAAAATTACAAATTTTTTTTTAATGTGATATAAAAATTTAACTGGTAAAAATATATAAAAAAAAGTTTACAGGTAAGATATGTAAATAGATAAAAATGGGGTGGCAAGTATGTAAATTCCCAAATTAAAATGTTAGCTAGAAATATTGTATAATACTCAATAATATATAAATTAATGTATTTGTATATATAATAATTCGGTGTTCTAATTGATGTGATATTAAAATTTGAAATGTGTGTATCTGTAAATGCTGAAAAATTATTATGTCCGGAGTCCAATGACTCACCTCCACATGGAGCTGACAGGAAAAAAAAAAAAACTTATTTTCTTGTGATCCGGCCCGATAACACCGTTCCTCATGTGTTATTCCGCATTATTCAGGTGTTATTGTGATGCTATTGATGCGTTATCATGTTATTATAATATTGAAAATATTTCTAGACATAATAATATATGAATATCATCATAATAATATAAAATAATAACATCTAAATATTGCCTTTGTGCTGTGCTAAAATGATAAATTTTTTTTTTCCGGACTGCTTAAGCTTTTGGTGGTCCGTCTACCGTTCTCTCGGGCAGTAAAATACATCCGTGAATTTCCTCCGCAGTCCGACATGGCGTCGCCCCCCACAGGGAAGAGCGACACCAACGGCTCGTCGGCGCCTTCAAACCCTAACGATGGGCCACAGATATGCAACAACGCCGCCTACTTTGATGTCTCCGGGCCCGATGTGCGCTCCTTCCAGTTCCAACCTCTCTTATTTTCTATTTTCTTCCCTCTAGTTTTTGTTATTTCCTTTGGGAGTTAATTAAGGAAAATGCAGCAGTTATTGAGTTGTCAGCGAGCTGCGCTTTTGTAATTGCTGGAATTTTTGGTTGTTGACGACGGAGCTATTTAGGGTTGGTCCTACTGATCCAATTTGGTTTCCAAAGTTCGATCTTGTCATTTACAGAATTTATTGACACCTATTGGTACTCAGGAGCTCAAATTTATTATGATTAGCATGCTATAATTCTATTGGAAAAATGTACATTGTAGTGTTAAGTGACATGTTTGGTTTATGTGTAAGAGACCATAGGATTCATTATTGCACACTTCTAAATACACAAAAGATATGTTTTTTCTAAGATGAATATCAATAAATACAAAAGCTAAAGCTCAAATGAAAAATGCAAGTATCAAATGAACTAATGAGAAATTTGAGCAATAAGTGAACAAATGCAATTGATTCACCATAGTAAAAATCCCAAATATTTCAAGTTGAAGCAAAATTAAAAGCACTAATAATATGATAAGATATGTTTTAAAAAAATTATGGAAAGGAAAGAAACAATGTAAAAAAGTTTATATCTCATGCCATTGCAAAGAGATGACTTCCCACAACATTAGGTGCTCACTCTTGTATCACACTTGATGCAATTGCACATTCAATTTGAACTCAAAGAAATTGAAACATGAAAAAAGAAAATTTATTTAATCAAAAAACATTTATTACATGCCTCAAAGCATCTATTTTATACTCTTCATCACTAAGTTAGTGGATATGGTTGACATATGTCAACTTAATTCAATTCTAGACAGTCATCAAATTCAATTTTGATTGCATCTGTAATTAATTCACATATAATATAGAAAAACCTATTTAACCCATTTGAAAATCATGACATAGAAGGTTGAATATACTACATGTCAGGAGAACAATAGCTATTACTAGAAAAGAAGCATAAAAGCACTCATAGATTTTGGTAACTTATAGCAATAGTAACAATGGCAATAATCGTTGGAAGAGCTTGAAGTAATATAACTCAACGAAAATAGAGGCATAACTTCAACTCTAAAAGTTGACTTCTCCAACAAAATAATGTGGCATCATAGGCAAAATAGAACATAACACATGTATTGAAATATCACTTTTGAACTTGAGATTAGCTTTGAATCAAAATAACCTGATCCATTCCCATAAAAACCTTAGTAAATGGAAATCACATCTCTTTCTCAAGGCAACTATTATAAGTATGCTCTAAACTACTAAAATTAAGGCATGAAATAAACCAATTAAATTAACTAATGAAGTCAAATAATTTTTTTCTCAAATTATTATTTGTTTCTTTATGCGTTTATTTACAAGATTTACAAAGCCCCTAGATTAGCGAACAATAGAACTTATGTTAGGATGCACACTTCGATAAACCACTGCCCAAACAAATTTGCACGCTCACATTTAAAACCCTAAACCCGGAGTCGCTACGTGACAGAGCTCGAACAACTTCAAGAGACTCGGCACATGGAACAGAGCTACTTCAACTAAACCATTCCCTAGATTTAATCAATAAAATTCGGCTTCGAGGTAGTTCGTCTAGCACGACGTAAATCCTCGCAATATTTTTAGGCTTTTGCACAACCGCGTTGTGTAGCATAAGTCCTAAGTCTCTTTAGGTTATGAGATTATTGTTCGGTACGACGTAAACCCTCCTATCTTCATAGGCTTTTTGCATGATTGGACATCATGCAAGTGTAAGCCCTAAATAATAAAATTGGTATGAATAAACATTTAAATAACATCACTTCAAGATATGCAACCAAATAATAGAATAGTTTGAGAAGTCACTGATGTTTTCCTCAGGATCCGTGACATCTCCTATGCTTCCCCTCATTTGGACTTCTGAAATAATTGTTCTCACTTGGTCTTTCACTTGATTTTTAGTTCTTACTGTGAAAATCTGAACGTTGAATTCTTGAAGACTAGTGACTCTGATCATTATCGAGAGTTTTCTTGAGTAACTTCGTTCATTTGAGATATAATTAACTAAAGATGCTTGTCCTTATAGGAAACTTAAGAACTCAAGTAAAATGAACCTTATCTAATATTTATATTAGACATAAAAATTTATCGGTCATACATAAGAGGTTCGCAGACCAAACGAATGTCATAAATTAGATAGTTTATGTAATCGAGTCGATCGTCCAATATTATGCCCATCTCAGGATGTGAGAAATTACTTTTGGTGTTTTGTTCGATTTTTTAAACTAGTGAATATATGGGATATGTTTGGTTTCACATTTTTCAAAATTAAAACACTTTTCAAAAATCAAAATTATATACATATTAAACAAAATTATATTTAAAAAAAAATGTTGACCAGCACCTGACTGCTGGTAAAACCAACTATTTACCCCAATGGAATTAAATGAGCTATGGACAATTTTAATCGTATCTCGCTCAGAGTAAGGAGAATATGTCAAGAAAAAATGAAAACACCTTGTCATGTGGTCTATGACTCTTGAATCAAAAATCCACGGACCCGAAGAAGCAAAACCCATGAGAGTCACAGAAACTTTATCTTGATAGACATGAGAGGTTGATTGGCCAAAGGAGAACTGGCTAGAACCAAGTAGACTAATCAAATGTTCCGCCTGATTCTTAATAAAGTTTGGTGAGTCTGGAATGGTCTGAGTAGGGGTCAACTGAGCTGTTGTGGATTCTAAAATCGTAGCTTCTAGCACTTGTCAAGGGTATGGTAGGGTTTGTGGCAAAATCACATGTGAAGTGGTTAGCTTGAGATGATATGACAGTATGGATTACTCTCGGAGCTCAAGGCTGACGGTTTGGCTGAGAAAGTTGAGTTGTCGGGCATGATAAGTTTCCTTCTTTCTTCGTGGCGGATCTTGATGAATATTTCCCAGGTTAAAGGAAGATGGTCACGTCTAAGTATACAACTACGAACTTCATCAAGATCCTTGTTCGGGCCAGACAGAAATTGAAACACACGATCCTTTTCCAAAATCTTATGGAAGAGAGAAAGGTCTACGAGATAGCCCCAAAAGAGGAGGTCACATTCCGTCTATAAAGCAACCAAGTCATAATATTATTGGGTCACTGTTTTCGATCTCTTTTAACCTTTTGGATTTTCTTAGAAACATCATAGAGTTGTCTAGAATTACCTAAGTTTCAGTCCGTATTGCGAAAGATTTTCTAGAGGGAATATAAAAAAAAAAACTAAAAATAGAAACTTCTATAAATAGCCGAGAATATAAAAAAAAAACTTAAATAGGAAATAACATGAATTAAATAAAATTCTATGAGTAGCAAATTGACAAAGTTTTTTGTTGGTGTATTATTTTTTTCCTGATTTGACCACCATTGATGAAGTTATTGATTTTCCATTATTATTAGTAGTATTATCCACATTTGATCAAGTTTTGACATATATTGCCTTAGGCCGATGGGAAAAATCCATTGAATACCTATAGTATGGTAGCTATATTGATGCATTTTGGTATGGAAAACACTACTTGTAGAAATTAAAACATCAAGTTACTCATACTTTTCACAGATCAAGCCACATCCGTATCGAAGCAATTAATAACTTATTAGAAACCATTTAAGCATTCAAATAAAGCTGCTAGAAAAGTTCAAAATTTTGCTTGAAATATAACTTATGTCTAAATCATCTTGATTTGATGACGCTGGAGCTTAACGGGACGCGGTGCTGTAGCTGACACACTACCGTGGTCCAACCCTTCTGTCCCCTTTTCCTATTTGATCCCTTGCCTTGTCTAGCAATTCCTTTTCTAGCATTTTCCTTGTCTACCTATTTCCTTTTCCATCACCTTTTTTATTTCTATTATCTATCTATTAAATATACTATTCCTTATTATATATAGGTGCTGTTTATTTTGGTTAGGGTCAGTTTTAGCATTCCAGCTTTCAGATTTTTGTCCAATCCAGCCGCCGGGGCTGTTTTTTCTTTTAGGGATGTATTTGAATGCTAGGAGGTGCTTCGACTATAACTTGATCTCACAGGGATGTATTTGAATGTCCAAATCCTCTTCGTAGTCCACCTTCTCTTGTTTTCCTTGCCGCCAGCCCCATTCCCCACTTCATGCAGCCGCTGCCACCCCGATAGCTCCTCCACCTGCTGTGACAAGACCTCCCTCCCTCCTAGCTAGCTGTTGCCAACCCTCTTCCCTTCTATCCTGCTGTCGCCTCCCTCTTCCTTGCTATCCTGCTGCCGCCGTCCCTTCTCCCTGCTTTTTAGTGTTGCAACCATGCCATTCCAAGCCTCCAGCTGCGCCCACAACCTCCCAACCAACCCTTTTTCTTGTTTTCCAGCCGCCATCCACCACCTTCGCCATTGCCCAAGGGTGTCTTTTATGTTTGTGTCGTTATTTTCATAACGTCAAGAGTCTTTGTTTGTAACTTTTTTTAAATTTCAACAATAACATTCGCATTTTTATTATGATTTGGGTTAACTCTGGTATTATTTGGTATTATAGTTAGCCTAACCCTAATCTTTAGCATCTGCCCTTACCTAAGCCGCCTCTACAAAAAATTTTCATTCTTACCAGCCGCCAAGCTATAGCCAAATTTTGACTTAACCTTAATTTTTATTTGCTTATTTTGAAAAGCAGGAAAGTGATTTTCTACACTTTCAATTAGTGTCATGCTCCTTATTTCACTTCACAACTCTAAACCCTAGCCATGCCACTAAGAAGATACATGCTAAAGTTTACCCGGGAAGAGATACAACAAAAGATCCACCGACTTTAGTTGAAGTTTGCGGACATTGAGGATGAAACCCAGGGGAGATACTCTCGACCGTGATTTGGAGAGTCGAAAAGGAGAACGAGAGAATCTGAAGATGAAGCGGGAGACATACCATCAGTTCTTATCAGCTTACTATAAATAGGATGTTCAGATTCTCGGTCCAGAAGTGGAGAGAACACATTGTCGAGCGACCACCCCATCTTATAGGTAAGGATCTTACAGCTATATTACACTTTGGAGAACATCCAAGTTGACCTCGTTAGAGGAAGAGCTGATTGAAAGTGGAGAATAGGGGGAACCAAGCCGCATTCCTTAATTCGCCCCAATGTAGAAGGCTTCAGGTGATATCGGTTTGGGCATAGTGAGTCAGATTGCATTATTAGGAGAGTGATCACTTTCACTGATCATGGAGTAGTTGAAGAAATAAAGAGCGATACAGAAGAAGATGAAGACTTAAGAGAGGATTTTCAATTTTCAGATTAGGAAGGGACTATCGATTACAGCTGACCCCAAGATAGAGATTCTAGTTGAGGCAACAGTAGTTGTTATAGAAGGTAGTGACTCTAATGTAACGGGCTTTCCAATAGAGTACAAGATTATGGTGCTTCGAGTTAGCATTTTGCAGGTGTTGAGAGAAGCATCAGTAGGGCTGACATTGGATGTCCAAAGTGGCCATGAGTTTGAGGAGCCGTTATGAGACACATGACAACCCCGGATAAGAGAAATTCAGACCATTTAGATCTATACTCATTCCCGAGTTACACTTACTGAGAGAGGTCCAATAAAGGGGGACCTTTTGTGCCAAGTTAGGAAGATTACACGGAGTTTTTCATATGTTATATTTAGTTCAACATGATATCCATCATCAGATGCCCAGACAGAAGGAATGAACCCCATCCTTAAAATTTATCTTTGGATCTTAATAGGAAAGAAAATTCTTCAATGAGATCCAAGTCCTATTTGTGAAGAAAAAGTCTTTTTTGAGTGGTTGCTTGTGAGAGTGGCGCAGCTTGATACAAATTTCATCCCATAGTTGATTTCTCCTCACATACTTGTTTATCAACGACATTTCGCTGAGTACAAGAAATGGAAGAGAAATGCTTCAGACTTACGAGCTCGAGAGTTACGTTGTGGAAACCTACATCTATATGCATCTCCAACTTAGGATGTGCCAAAAAATAATATATATTTATTCTATCAATTCCTACAAGATCGACCTGCTAGGAGACTGCAATGTTTCTGCTACGTTTAATATCATATACCCGAATTTATACTACAAGGACCCTGAAGCTTCGACAAATGAAGTCGAAGCTCCCTTCAACCCCGGGAGATTGACACGAGAGCTTACAAAGACACAGTACCACGATCCAACCCTTCTATTCCCCCACCCCCTTTTTCCTATCAATTTTTTTGCCTTGTCTAGCTCTTCCTTTCCTAACACTTTTTTTGATACCTCATTCATTTTTTATCACATTTCTATTTCTATTCCCTAAATATTCTATCTAGTATTCTTCATTATATATAGGTGCTATTTGTTTTGGTTAGGGTGAGTTTTTGCCTTTCAGATTTCAAATTTTTGTCCAAACTAGCTGTCAAGACTGTTTTCCTTCTATGTTTGTATTAGAAATTGAGGGGGTACTCTGACTGTAACTCGCCTAAGGTGGTGATCTTCTCCAAAGGTTTGAAGCATGCTTCGGCTATAACTTGATCCCTCGGAGATACCTATCTTCCCCAAATTCCCTTTGCACTCCACCTCTCTTGTTTTCCCCGCTGCCAACTCTTTTCCCCACTTTGTATTGTTGCCGCCACTTTTACAACACCCCACCTGCTGCAGCAAGACCTTCTCTCCCTCCTAGCCCGCTGTCGCCAGCCCTCCATCATCCTAGCCTGCTGTTGCCTCCCTTTTCCTTGCTATCCTGTTGTTGATGCCCCTTCTCCCTGCCTTCCAATGCGTCAGCCATGACATTTCAAGCCTTCAGCTGCGCCCGCAACTCCCAACCAACCCCTCTACCTGCTGTCTCGCCCCCATCCACCACCTTTGCTGTCACCCTAGAGCATATTTTATGTTTGTCATTATTTTTCTAATGTCAAATGTTATTGTTTGTAACTCTTTTTAATTTCAGCAATAACATTCACATTTCTATTATGGTTTGGGTTAATTCTGGTATCACTTGATGTCAAGTTAAAGTTAATTTCATGTTTGCTCGCTTATTTCATGTCAACTTAAAATTTGACTTGAAGTATTTATAATAAAATATACCATATTTATGTGTGTGAACACACACGGAGGTTGACACTAGAGTTAACCAAATCACAATAGGAATATAAATATTATTGTTGAATTCAAATAGGGTTATAATGACTGCTCTTCAAATAGGAGATAAGTGATAACAAACATAAAACGACACAAACAAACACTTCTAAAGTGTTTCCCAGGGTGGTGAAGGTCGGCTAGGGGGATCAGGATGGTTGGCGGGGGTGGCGATAGCAAGGGGGAAGTGCAAAAATGCGTGGAGAACAAGTTTGGTGGCTGTCTTGGGTGATGACAGCGAGGATTGGGGGTGGATAGCGGTGGGACAACAGAAAGGAGGTGTTCCTTGGTTGTTCTGGGAAGTAGTGGTGTAGTGGGAAGGCTGGGACAGCAAGGAGAAGATGCAGTTTGGGTGGCAGCAAAGCTAGAAGTAAGGGAGAGGCGACTGGGAAGTTGGGGCGGCGGAAAACAACAACCAAAAGGTTGTTGTGGCCGGTTGCAGCGATATACAGTGACCGAGAGTGATGGGGGAAATTGTGGAAGGAGATAGGAGGAAGATATCACCATATAAGGAGACAAATATAGCTGAAGAGTCACCCAATCCCTCAAACACAACCCTCGAAGGAGAAAATTGACGCCGGCTATCGTTCTGACAGAAGTCCAAAATAAAACTCACCAAAAACTGAACCCTAAGGAAGCAAGCAAGATATTTATAATAAGTACTACTAGCTAGAATAAAAATTAATTGAAATAGGAAGGGAATAGAAAAAGGCAAGGGATCAAAATTGGAAAAAGGGGCAGCGACCCAAGCTCCGGTATCAATCTTTCGGGGTTTGGGCGGCTTCGATTTCATTCGTTGAAGCTTCTACTTTTTTGTAGCATGGAGTCAAGTCTTCCATGTTGTTGGTAGTAGAGATATTGCAATCCCCTGGGAGGTCGATCAGATAGGTTTTGTCACTCCACATCAAGTCTTGATAGAATAAATATGCATCTTCTCTTGGCACATCACAATCTAGAGCTACATATATATGTAGGATCCCATAATGTAACTCTTGAGCCCTCAAGTTTGAAACTTTCTTCTTCCACTTATCGTGCTCAGTGGAATTTAACTGATAAACCAATATGTGAGAAGAAATCAACTCTGGGGTGAATTTTGTGGTAGGCTGCACTAATCTCACTAGCAACCACTCCAGAGAGAAATCTTCTTCACTGATAGGATCTCAATCCCATTGAAAAATTTTCTTTTTTATCAAGCTCCTAAGACAAATTTTCAGGATGGGGTTCATCTATCCTGTCTGAACATCTAATGATGGGTACCATGTTGAACTTAATCTAACTTCGAATAATTTTATGATCTTCTGGATGTGGCACATAAAGAGCCCCCTTTTGAGGTGCTTGATCTCCCTTAGTATGGGCAACTCAAAAATGATTCTTTAGATCTGAATGGTATGAATTCTATTATCTCGGGTTGTCATACCTTTGGTGTCAGTTCGTAGAACTCAAGAATGCCATGGACACACATAGTGAAGTTGGTTGGAGTCTCTCTCACGGGCTTAGCTAGAATTATGTGCATCTTTTCCTCCTCAACTAGAAGTTGACTCTTCTCTTTTGTGTCACCACCGTCTTTAATGTTTACTATGTCATTACCCATTTTTTCAAGAACGACCTCCTAATTGAAACAAATCACTGTTTGGTTGTGCAGTCTGATTCAACATGCTCAAATTCGTGGCACTTGCAACACTTCCTGTTGTGAAAGATTTGTGGTTTCGAATTGGTTTCTCCTGTTTTCCACTCTGAATCAGCTTTTCCTCTAACGAGGTCGTCTTGGGTGCTATCCTGGGTATACTCTGGTAGTAAGATCTTAAAGTTAAACTCTGCCTGTAAGTGGAGTGGTCACATGGTGATGTGGTCTCTTCCATTCTGAAGCTAGGGTCTGAAGTTTTTATTTTTAGTAAGTTGGCAGGAACGGGCGTTGTATCTCCCACTTCATCTTTAGATTCTCCCATCCTCCATGTGTGGCCTCCTCTGATTCTTGATTCCCAAGTGTCATGACCTTTCTTCTTCATCACTAAAATCCTCCTTATGGAAGAGATTGAAACTCTTTTCCCTTTTTCCTCGTCTTTCCCTGTCACCATCTAGGGTAAGTCCCTCTTGGTTGTCATCCCCAATGCTCGCCAATCTCGGTTGAAGTCAACAGATCTCTCGTTTTATCTCTTATTGGGTTGGCTCGAACATATATCTCCTTGGTGACATGATTAGGATTTAGGATTGAGGGATGCAAATGGGAACATGAGAATAGTCAAAGTTGTAGAATATTTAATTTGAGGTTGCTGATTTTAAAAATCAACGAAGGAGAATTAGGGTTAGGTCAAAATTTGGCTATGGTTTGGTGGTTGGCAAGAAAAGTTTTATTATTATTACTATTATTTTTGTTTTTGCTTATGGTGGATGCTAAATAAACTTTAGAATAAAACTAGAGTTAGACTAGCTCTGATACCAAATGATATGTAAATTAACCCGAACTACAATAGAAATAGAAAGATTATTGTTGCATTCAAATAAGGTTACGGTGACGACTCATCAAACTTGAATCAAGTGATAACAAACATAATACGACACAAGTAAACACCCCTAAAACGTATACCAGGGCAGTGAAAGTTGGCTAAATGGATCAGGATGGTTGGCAGGGGTGGTGACAGCAAGAGAATGTTGGTGGCAGTGAGGGGGAAGTTTTGAAATGCAGAGACAACAAGTATGGAGGATGTGCTGGGTGATGACAACTAAGAGTGGGGGTGGATAGCGATGAGACAACAGGAGGGAGGTTTTCCCTGGTTGTCCTGGGTCACATCGGCACAGCGGGAAGGTTGGGACAGCAAGGAAGAGGTGTGGATTGGGCGGCAACAAAGTTGGAACGAAGTGAGAGGTGATTGGGAAGCTGGGGCGGTGAAAAGAACAAAAGAAAGGATGTTGTGGCCAGCTGCAGCGATATACAGTGACTGGGAGCGGCGAGGGAGGATATGGAAGGAGATAGGAGAAAGATAATCACCATCTTGGGAGAGAGATATAGCCGAAGCACCACTCAATCCCTTGGATATAACTCTCAAAGGGGAAAATGGACGCCGACAACTGTCCCGACATAAGTCTGAAATAAAACTCACAAAAAACTGAACCCTAAGACAACAAACAACATATTTATAATATGTACTAGTAGTTAGAATAGGATGGAATTAGAATAGGAAGAAAATAGAATTAGAAAGCATATAGAAAAAGATAAGGGATCAAAATAGGAAAAAGGGACTGCGGTCCTGGAGCAGCTACAACGGTATTTAAGCAGCTATAGTATCGTGACCTAAGCTCCCACGTCAGAGGTAGTGAAAATGGGTGCTAATTTCTAGGTGAGAAATTCAGAAGTCCTAGTACCTCCGAGAACGCATGTTAATCTTCAACCTTTAGCAGTTATATATCTCTTGTTCTGTATTTGCTATCTCCTTGACTTGAGACCATAGCTCACCTTCTAGTCATGTACCTTTGGTTTATATTTATTCTTTTCTAATGCATTCACATTTATTTTTTCTACTTTTTTTTGGTGTACGTGCTGACTTTTTACTCGCCCATACAACCCACGCCTATTTTCATTGCGTTTTCGTCGTGGAAGATATTCCCATTGTTCCTCTAGCATAGTTATTTTTTTCAATCTAAATTTTCTATTTGCGCCATACATCCATCTTTGGATTCTCATTTTATCAGGACTTAAATTTGCCACTAGTTTCTTCTTTATTGCCCCATACTCCATAAGACTTAGTAGGCCTACTCATAGTTTCATAATTATTCTTTATAGTCTCGTACTGTTCCAACGTGCTTTGCACTCCTTAATTTTAAAAACTCAAATAATATGCTATTTGAAAACAAACCAATTAAATTGTTTGGCCAAGTTTTCAGAAGTTTCATGGTCAAACCAGACATTTTATTCATGTTCCGTAAGGGAGATGGGTGTGGAATATGTGAAGGGACTTTTTGAATCTTGCAGATGCCCTATGGTTCTAGCTGTTTAGAATAATTTAGGTGTTGAAGGCTATACATGCAAGATTCACCTTCCTTTTTTCCTTGCATCATATCCAAGGTGAAAACCACATATGGTTTCCATATTTTTAATCACTTCTTTATTATTATCATAGTGTTTTAGCACATTAAATGGAAGATATTCAGAATGGCTGTTTTAAAAGTTACCACACATGGCTATACATGCAAGCTATTCAGAATGGCTGTTTTAAAAGTTACCACATTAAATGGATTCTTAACTCGGTTTGTAATGGTCATCATAGGATCACAGGTTCACATTCAAAAATTTAATTTATGCTCAAATTTGCTTAAGTGTTCATTATCTGCAAAATATGATATTGTTCTATTTACTCGTGAATTGCGAAATCATTTATTCATCTGATTTTTTACTTCTGTTTTGTGCTTATAAAGGGAACAGCTGATGTTACTTTTAAGAGCCCAGATTCTAAAGCAGTTTATTTGCAGGTAAAGGCTTTATTGTAAGTTTGGATTATTGTATGTCTTATATCTCTGATGGAAGTTCTTTGTTGGGCAGGACATTCAAGGACTTGTGACCTGGGTTTTAGGTGATGGTTTAATGCCATCTTGGATTTTTGTCAAGGTAAAACCATTTCTGTTGTTGATCATATGACTGCTGCTAATCTTATTCGAGGCATTTACATACATACCACCCAATTGCTATGTATTTACATATCTAACCCCTAAACTTTAATTTTTACATTATACCACCCAAGTCTTTTATATCACATAAAAAATACTACCATTTTAACTTTTAAAATTGAAATACACTCTTTCATGCATAGGTAGGGTGGCATGGATGTAAAAGTTGAAGTTTAGGTGTGTTAGCTATGTAAATGCATAAGAATTGAATAGTATATATGTGAATCTTTCATCTTATTCCTCTATATTTGCTTCATGTTTTTTTTCATTGCCTCAAATATGATTGTATGCATGATATTGGACACAAGTTCCTTCATAGTGAATTAATTTTGTAGGGTTTTTCTTCTAGATTATTGTATTTATTTGCATTTCTTTTGCTCTCACAGTTAAATGTTGTTCTCCTACTGAATTTCAACCTTTAGGCCTTTGAGAACCATTCTTTCCTTCTAGCTTGGTTTAAAAAGATACAAATTTAGCTGTAAAAGCTTCATATAAATTGGCCACGACATTAGAACTTCAGCCAAATTTATAAAAAAGTTCATGACTTATGCTATAGGGTTGATTTTCACGGATGTCCAGAACCTTCTTAATTGATTCATAGTATTTGGAAAATGTGTAGAAGAATTTTATGTTGTTATTGAGATGGCTATGATCAAGATATGGATTTATGAAACATTCAAGTATAGAGCTAAGCTTCCAAATGAACATTGGATGAAGTCAGATTCAAATCTTGAGCTTGAGATTACATTTTATTTCTTTCTCCCCCTCAAACGAATGTAAATGCGAATGAAGCTCCTTTAGAGCCAAAAATAGGTTATGGTTGCGAAACATTGGAGTATAGAGTTAAACTTCCAAATGAACATTGGATGAATTCCCATTGTGAGCCAGGAGTGAAAGCTTTGCTGAAACCGGTTCAACCCGCAATTTATGCCTAGTTTACATGCTTCTTAACCATCGAAGCAAGCACTTGCAACTTATTTCTTATTCCCACCCACCTACCTTATTCTTATCTCTCATTATGCTTTGAAAGGCTAGCTTACCTATTTTTTTACAAGGAACAAGTAGGTGACTTTGAGTGACAAAGGTTTCAGGCTCTGAACTAGTTTTTTGATGTTAACGAGTGTGGGGAGAAGGCTAAATCTGTCAAATCAATGTATTATCAAGGCTTTTCCTTGGATCCAAGTACTTCCTCTTTTTGTTGTTTCTGATATGTATTTACTTCAAGCGAGGTCTTGGCTATGACATCATGCAAGGCAAGCCTAGGCTTTCACTTACTGTAGAGATGGATGATTTCTCTATTCGCTATTCAAAGCTTCCTTTCCCATCAACTTCTCTCTTTCTATTTTCCACCCCTATTGACTTCCATGTCACAAACTTTTTTTACTAACAAGTGTGCAATATTCTAAAGTGGATATCCTAATCATAAACGATCCTTCATAATCGACATCATTATCACATTCAATTTATATGTTTCATAGATTTTAGATACTTGAGAACTTTATAAGTAGCTTTAATGTGAGATTTCCTTGGTTTATACATACAGAAAAGAGATGTAGGACGTAGTTTCAGATAAATAGATTGGTTTCTCAAAATTTTTAGATATTGTCCAAAATCAACTTTTATTTCTTCTTCATTTGTCTTAGTTTCTGATCTAATTTTGTTAGAGTTTCACAAGGTTTGCAATGAGTCATTTTTGTTTCTCTCAAAAAATCCATAATATAGTTTTGTTTAGAGATATACACTTCTTTCTCCAACTAATTTACTTTTATACCAATGATGTTTTTGACATACTGAGTTTTTTTTTTCAAACTCGACAATTTCTTTTTGGTGTAATCATTTATTTATTGTCATTTCTTGTAATAATTATATCATCAATATACATAATAAGAATCAGCTTTTTTTATCAATGGAATGTTTTATGAGGAGTATATGATCTCTTTGATTTTTTTTTTATATCTCAGTCAATATATAGTTTTTTTTAAATTTTCCAAATTATGTCTTTGGGCTTTGTTTGAGACTCTAGTGTTTTTTTTTAGCTGCATACTTTATTTTCTATGAAAGACCAGTTGAGTCATGGTGGAAGATTCATATAAACTCTTTTTTTCAACATCCATATGTAAAACTACTTTTTTCAAATTATATTGTTGTATGGATCATCCAAAATTAATAGTTCGAGAAATTACTGCGTGTTTTTATTTTAACAACAAATGCAAATGTTTCTTGGTAGTTTATTCAATAAGATTTAGTATAAACTTTTTACTACTAGTTTTGCTTTATATTTTAATGGGAAAAACCACTTGTATCTTATAATTTTTTTCTCTTTTGGTAGATCAAAGATCTCCTAAGTATAATTTTTTAGTGCTTCATCTTTTCTTTTTTGTCATTCTTCCAACCATCTATTTTTAGTACCTCAAATAAGATTTGTGATATTTTATTGGTGCTAGAGTTAATATTTATAAGGAAAGCTTTATATGCAGGAAATTTTTTTTTGAAATGATGTGTAGTACGTTATGGGATTACAGAGGAGAATATGTGATAATAGATTGATCATTTTTATGGGAGTTAGTTCCAAAACTTGAGCTTGTATGGATTGGTTTTGTCCTTCTTGTATAAACCTGAAGAAATTAAGTGATAGAAGTAATGCCATTCTTGCATCTGTGTAGCTGATTTGTTAAGACAGATTACATTAAGTTTATCAAATATTTCTACCATTTGGCTGTCTTTCCCTTGAAGGCAAGTTTGAATGAATAAACTTTATTTTTCATATAAAGTGATATGTATTGAATTGAATAATTTTTTGGTTGGATGACAACATTTATTCCCTTTGGAGTGACAGAATTTTTTATTAAAACACCCTTGAGTGCCCTATGTCAAGTATAATTTAATGTTGTTTGTGAATGTGAAAACTGTCAGAAAATAAAAAATTTTTGGAAGTTTTGAGAAAAAAATTGTTCGTGGGAAAAATTCAACAAGATAAATAGGGGACTTCTGGGAAGCAATCATATTGAGAGTATTTTATCAATGAAATATTTGAATGTTAGGATATCTCTCTTCAATAATGTTTGTAAACTTGATTTTGGAAGAGCAGTGCCTTCAAAACTTCTAAGAGATGCCTATATTTCTTTTATGTCACTCCATTTTATATTGGTGTGTTAGGGTCGGACAATTGGCGACTAATAATTCCATCTTTATTGAGGAAATGAGATAATTCAATCAAAATAATCTGGAGCATTATTAGTTTTCATTTTTAACATTGACATCGAGTTAGGTTTTTTTATCATAGAGATAAAGTTTATAATAATATGATTAACATTAGCTTTTTTTTTTAATAAGATAGACTCCATCATTTAAATGTAACATCAATTAATGTGCCAAAACCTTTAGTTCCAAAAATATAGGGAGTCTAATATCCGAATGAATTGTCATGGAAGAAGTAGATGATTTGGATTCACTTTTGAGGAATGGAGCTTCATGATTTTAAGTAATTTTAGAAGTCTCACTATGAAAGTTTTCAGTGGCAACATTTGTTAAAGAAAAGAAACCATACATTGTCAGAATTTAAATGAGGGATATCGGAGTTTATAATGATGATCCCATGTGGTGTCTTTATTTGGATTGTATATAAATGAGCAGGATAAATGGATATCATTTTCAAGTAGGTGTAGTTTATCTTTATTCTAGCTTGCTTCTCTTCCCCTTTGTGAGTTATTATAGTAAATAAAAAATATCACCTTGTAGTTGTAGTTTTTGGTGAGTTTATGAATATAAAAGATTTAAAGTTAGATTCTGAATATGTAGACATGAATATCCTCTTGACTTATAATAGCGGTTAGAAAGCCATCGACTATTCTAATTTTTTTTTTTATTGTTGGGAAAAAAATTGTAGTTTTGAAAAATGCTAACAATGTTTGGCATGGATTAGTAAATTTTAAACCTATTTTCTTGGTTTTTGGGTTACCACTTGAGGTATTAAATGTACAAGAGTTTTAATTTTTACTACTTTCAGGCAGCGAGCATGACTTGGTGGATTTTTTGTGACAATAAGGATATTCTCCAGGCTGTTGATTTTATCCAAGTTGAGCTTTTTTGTTTCTACAGATTAGCCTACCCTTTTGATTGTGTGTTTCCTTCATAGCCTGAGAGCTTTATATATGGATTACCCAATATTTTTTTTAATGTCTTTTTTTCTTTATCACCTGGAGGCTTGGCAATTTCAAGGTGGGAACAGATAGTTGGATGGTAAAATTTAAAATTTTTATTTTTATTTTCTTGCTACTAGTTTACAATCAAAATTAATTGAAAGTCATTAAAGAAAATAATTTAATTTACCAAATAAATGTTTAGCTTTCTGCTTGCTGTCTTTGTCTTCTATAAACATTCCATTCTCTATTACTCATCTTCTATTTAAAAGCTTTAATCTGAAAAAAATTAGAATAATAAAATGATTTGTTTAAAATAAATCAATAGAGTAATTAAATTTCTAAACTATAATAATTCAAGGAAAAGAGGGAAAAGAGGACGATATGAAATATGATCTTTTTTTTTCATTATAGAAAATCATATAATAATCTAAATAATGTATTAACAATATTTACTTATAGAAGAAATTTTGAATTTTTATACTTATTAACTTTTGTTTTACTTTTCATGGTTTAATCATTTAAATTTTTTATATTTCTTACCCTTTTCTTTTACATTCATCCCAAGTGTACCGTCTAACATAATCTAACACATACCTTACCGATACATATCTCGTCAGCATAGTGGGGCGCAGAACAAGCTTATTATTCTCTGGGTGGAAATATACATACAATTAATTGATATTCTCTCGTCGACACAGCGGTTTGTGATTTAAAGTTCATGGTTGTTTGATTTGGCAGAAAAGATCTTCATGCACTAGTATATTAGCATCCTCAGCCAACACCATAAAGGGTTTATTATTTCTTTTAGCATGCACACACAAATATTTATATATACACTATTTCATTCTTTATAACATATATTATTTTCTTATAAAATACTTTGTATTTTACTACTAATGAATAAATACAGCTCTATTAAAATCTAAAATTCATGTTTTAATCTAATATCTACATATTTTATGTCTAACAATATGAATAATATGTTATAGTTTAGATCTTATTGGTATAGATCATAAATAAAATCAAGATTATATTTAAAAATAAAAATATTATTTAAATTTGGAAACATAATTACTCACCTCAGTCATGTTTGTTTATCTCGTTCTCTTTAAGATTTTTTTTTATTGCTACAACATATNTGGTGGAAGCACTGTAGCTCAAATCATGGTGCGAAAGGGTTATGCTTTTCTTCTGGCAATGTATATTGGAAGCATCATGCACATGCACCAATGCTCTTTGTGTTAAGCCTTTTGCTCTAACGATGTCACGTTTTTTTGCTTCTTCATGATTGAAAATTGCTATGAGTATTACATATTGCAGAGAAGGTAGTTAAAAATNAGGCGTACCCTTATGATTTGCAACTCAAAGGTCAGAAAGTTATTGAGGAATATACAGGTTGCGGCCGTGACCGTAATATAATGGTGTCAGTTGGTGGCAACCACCCGGTCAAAGGACTTTGATCATAACTTTTGTTTTGTAGAAGACCAAATTGCGTAGAGAACTTGGGTCACATCTTTACTGGCGTGAATTACTTTTGAGTGTGTATATAATTATACACTTGATATGACATTCTCTCTGTGCATGCTGAATTCAATCCGGAGTTTATCACCCTCGATAAACTGTGGTTGATGAAGTTCATTTTAATTCATTAACTAATTAATTTTATCTTGAATTTTTTGAACTATTTGCTTTAAAATCTTTGTTTTAATTAATTTGAAGTTGACCAATCTCGTTGAAATCTTCGGTTAATACGGCCATCATTGGGGATTTGAACTCTTAAAACTTTTATGTTTGAAATTTATTTGGAATTCATTAATTTTGTTATCTTTAGAATGCCAGTTTTGTCAACTCCAGTCATGATGAGGAGGATCATACTAGATGATTTGAACTTATAAATTTTATATATGTGATTTGGACATTGTTGAAACTTACTAGACTTGTAAACTTCAGTTTTTAAGAAGAGAATCAAATTAGTTGAATGAGACTTACAACCCTACTCTATAGACAAGACGGTTTGATTGATTGCTTTTCAAAATATGAACTATTTGAGTGCAAATTTGGCCTTAACCCACATAGCTTTCTTAAGCTATTTGTTAGAACATTTAGAATTCTAGCTAGGGCTCATGCAAGTGGTGAATTTTCTTAAACAATGTCACATTGGCCCACACATTATTCTCAAATCTTGTATTTGAAAATTTAACTTATGGATCAGAGCACATGCGGGCGGATGCTTTCGAAATCGTGCACACATTTCAAGTACGAGACTTATAATCATCCAAATCTCTCCCAATCACTTGAATATTCATTGCTCATATGCATGCATGTTATACTTGACAAATTACTCTGATGCAGTTTATGCAATTTATGCATTTTTATAGTGACGTTCAACATATCTAGGGATTGTAATTGTACATTTTCTAAAAATGCTCGCACATATCTTATTGTCATGCATTGAAATTGGGAATATGTCTTAAA
>JXCR01126007.1:0-23313 GCA_002079205.1 Phalaenopsis hybrid cultivar | reverse complement strand
ATATATATATATATATATATATATATATATATATATATATATATATATATATATATATATATATATATATATATATATATATATATATATATATATATATGTATATTTGAAAAGCCCAAGAGCTGTGAGCTGATTTTATTGAAATAGAAAGGATACATAAAGGTTGTATGAGAAAACCCAGAAGAGGCACCCTGCCCATACGATACAAGTACAGTAATACCCCAACAGAAAGATACATATATACTCAATAAAAAGTAAAACAAATTTAAAACATGCATAAAACAAGTAGCTAGGGACGAGCCGGTTTAGTCCTGCCTCTTTCTCTAGTTTTAGGAGCGGAGCCAGATAACAAACTTTGAAGTGTCGTGTCATTGCCAGGAATAACTAAAGTATCTTCCATTAAGTTTTCAAGTTGGAGTGTGCCCCCAGCCTTCTTCCGCCGAGAAGTGTAAACTTGTCATTCTTCATCTGAATACTGACTCATGTGATCCTCGGTCTGATTTGATGTAAGAACCACAGTAGAAGGAAAGACATTCGTTGCCACCTCGATAGGTTCAAGTGTATGTGAAGTGTGAATTATTACCTCTGCACTGATGCTTCCTGAATGGGAGCTGCGGGATTATCCTGATTTTCGGTTCAAACATTATCCGTTGTAGTATGGTCAGGAGAAGGGATTCCAAGGGTAGAAACCAACTTCTATCTTGTGGTGATTCCCTCCTCAGGTTGACTGTCATCAGGTTTCCTGGAGCGCGNTTGGGGTATGAGCATAATTTAGATGATTGTCTGCAGTTGTTCTATTATTATGATTAGCTTCATTTTACCAAGTTTAAGTTTTCCTCATCATCTTTAACTGGATGCATCATCTTATTATAGAAAAAGAAGTGGATCAAAAGCTTGCGTTGTTCATTCCTCTAAATTACATTTATATTGAATATTATCTTATTTGGAAGCTACTAATTATAAAGAATTTAGATATTAAAGCTGTTGTCCACAACTTTCTACCTTAGTTAGTAGGAGGAGGGAGCAATTTGTGAAATGCCTCTTTTCAGTAGGAGGAGGGAGCAATTTGTGAAATGCCTCTTTTCATATCTAGTAATGAATCAATGTCACACATTGTATTTCTTATTTAGCAATTCCTAATCTTGTTTACCATTTCAAATTTACATAATGAATTTTTGAATGCAGAGCTGCAAAGCTCTTTAATGAACATGTTGTCCACATGATTTTTTGTTAGAACATATGATGTGCAAATTATCCCAATTTTTTGTTTCTCTTTTATGAAATGTCTATCCATCTCCGTATGTGTGGTTCGATCATGTATTGTTAGATTGTGGGCAATGCTGATGAAGATTTGTTATCATAATGTATCCTCACAGGTGTTTTCCATTTAATTTTAAATCTTCTTGTTAAATTGTAATTCTTAGAGTTTCATAAGTACTTTGTCTGATTGCTCTAATTTTAGATTTAGATCTTGACCTTACAATTACATTCTATTTCTTGCTCCCCCTCAAATGAATGTTGATGAGGATGAAGATCCTTTAGACCCAAAAAAAGTTTATGGTAGTGAAACATTTAAGTATAGAGCTAAGCTTCCAATGAACATTGGATGAAGTCAGATTCAAATCTTGAGCTTGAGATTAAATTTTATTTCTTTCTCCCCCTCAAACGAATGTAAGTGCGAATGAAGCTCCTTTAGAGCCAAAAATAGATTATGGTAGCGAAACATTGGAGTATAGAGTTAAGCTTCCAAATGAACATTGGATGAATTCCCATTGTGAGCCAGGAGTGAAAGCTTTGCTGAAACCGGTTCAAACCGCAATTTATGCCTAGTTTACATGCTTCTTAACCATCGAAGCAAGCACTTGCTACTTCTTTCTTATTCCCACCCACCTACCTTATTCTTATCTCTCATTATGCTTTGAAAGGCTAGCTTACCTATTTTTTTACAAGGAACAAGTAGGTGACTTTGAGTGACAAAGCTTTCAGGCTTTGAACTAGTTTTTTGATGTTAACGAGTGTGGGGAGAAGGTTAAATCTGTCAAATCAATGTATTATCAAGACTTCTCCTTGGATCCAAGTACTTCCTCTTTTTGTTGTTTTTGATATGTATTTACTTCAAGCGAGATCTTGGCTATGACATCATGCAAGACAAGCCTAGGCTTTCAATTACTGTATAGATGGATGATTTCTCTATTCGCTATTCAAAGCTTCCTTTCCCATCAACTTCTCTCATTCTATTTTCCACCCCTTTTGACTTCCATGTCACAGACTTTTTTTNAGATCAAAGCTTCAAATCATGGAAACAGACACTTCATATAATTTGCTTGTACTGCTTAACAATAAAAAAAAAGTAATATTAAAATTTGCTTCAAAATTATACCGATCTTCACATCCTCAAAATCATCAAAAGCAAATTTTATAAAATTTCACATTTCATTATATATAAAAGTTGTATGAGAGGGCCCAATAGAGGCACTCTACACATACGATACAACATACACAAACACCCCAAAAGAGAAGAGATACAGAGAAACCCAAAAAAAANCACTCTACACATACGATACAACATACACAAACACCCCAAAAGAGAAGAGATACAGAGAAACCCAAAAAAAAGGTACCAAAATCGCAGAAAAGAGTAGCTAGTGACGAGCCAGTTTAGTCCTGCCTCTGCCTCTAGTTCTAGGGCGAGATCTAGATAACAAATTGTTGAGTGCCGAGCCATTTCTCGAAGTAACCAAAGTATCATCCATTAGGTTCCCAATCTGAAGTTTGCCTCCAATCTTCTTCTTCCTTCTTGAATGGACCTGCCATTCATCCTCAGAAGACTGGCTCATCTGAACAGAACGTCGAGCAGATAAAAACTGATGAGCACCAAAAGAAGGATTGTCAACTCTTGCAACGACTGTAGGTCAAGTGTGTGTGAAACCTGAAATGTCTCCTCTTCACCTAATGCTTCCTGCAGCTGAGGAGGGAAAGTGCAGGTTGCTCAGTAGGGTCATCCAGCTTCTCATCGATCGCAGAAATAGTATTTTTAGATGGAGGATCCACAGGGACGATTAATTCAGACACCATAACCTGTTCTGTGGTAGTTTTCTCTTCATATGGAACAGATATATCCATAGCAGTGGGGTCAGATCCATTCTTATTCACTTGATCTTTAGATTTCAAATTAGGATGAAGCTTATAACATTTATCAAAATTGTGCCCAAACATTATACAATAAGAACAATATGGAGGTGAATGCTCCATAACAATTTGTTGCCAATATCCATTGTGAGTTGTGCCCAACCAGGCTTCAGACATCATGTAAAGTAATATCTCTTTCAACAAGTATTCTGGCTACAGAAGGTCTAGTTAGGTTAAAAGTGGGTAGATCTAGCTTCAAAGGGTCCCCAAGTATGACACTAATAGAGTAAAGAACCTGATGATGAAAAAAGTGCAGCTTAAGATTAGGTAGATTAAACCATATCGGTACAATAAGAGATTCACGCTTGAGGTCAAAATCAGGGGACCACTTGAGTAGCTTCATTGGTTTACCAGCAATGTTGACATATTTTTTGGAAAAAAATCTTAGTGTAGTCTTCAGACACGGTTAGTTGAATTAATACGCTTCTCCCATCTATGAGCCATATTCTTCACTTTTCTGCTAATTTGAGATCATCAAAACTTTTCCTGATAACTTTCATAGGTGGATGTCCCCACTGAAATTTTTCAATAAGAGCAAATTTGAATTTATCAGTAAGTGGTGAAATTTCTAGCTCAGAGAAAAACTGCTGCTTTCCTACTTTTTCTGCTTGCAATCTTGATAAAGGGGCAATCACCTTCCCGTTGCTTCTTATAACTTGAGGGGAAGACAATCGCCGTCTCCCTCTGAGAATTACCTACCACATGGGTAAAGAAGATTTTGCCAGATTCAACCGTAGATGAAGGAAGCTCCATCACAGCAAATCACAGCAAAAAAGCTCTGCCCGGCAATTGTCGAAGCCGCAGAACTCGTAGCTCGACGAGGCGCGAACGAGAGCGATAGGAGAACCAGGCAGACGAGACGACGAAGATGAGCCGAAACGTCGGGACGACCGCGCAGACGAGACGACCACGCAGACGAGCCGAAAGGTTAGGACGACCACGCAGGCTAGACGACGATTGCGGCTCGACGCTGCTCGCAGCTCGACGTCCACAGAAGCAGCGATACGCAACGACGGTGAAGGAGGAGTCGACGAACGCAGGTCGTCTTCGACCACGATCAAGCCAAGGAATCGCCATTGGGCNAACCTATTTTCTTAGTTTTTGGGGTACTACTTGAGGTATTAAATGTATAAGAGTTTTAATTTTTACTACTTTTAGGCAGCGAGTATGACTTGGTGGATTTTTTGTGACAATGAGGATATTCTTCAGGCTGTTGATTTTATCCAAGTTGAACTTTTTTGGTTCTACAGATTAGCCTACCCTTTTGATTGTGTGTTTCCTTCATAGCCTGACAGCTTTATATATGGATTACCCAATAATTTTTTTAATGTCCAATTTCAATGTTGGAACAAACTGTCGGATGGTGAAATTTAAAATTTTTATTTTTATTTTCTTGCTACTAGTTTACAATCAAAATAAATTGAAAGGCATTAAAGAAAATAATTTAATTTACCAAATAAATGTTTATCTTTCTGCTTGCTGTCCTTGTCTTCTATAAACATTCTATTCTCTATTACTCATCTTCTATTTAAAAGCTTGAATTTGAAAAAAATTAACATAATATAATGATTTGTTTAAAATAAATCAATAGAGTAATTAAATTTATAAACTATAATAACTCAAGGAAAAGAAGACAATATGTATGTTGATCTTTTTTTTTTCATTACAGAAATCATATAATAATCTAAATAATGTATTAACAATATTTACTTACACAAGAAATCTTGAATTTTTATACTTATTAACTTATGTTTTACTTTTCATGGTTTAATCATTTAAATTTTTTATATTTCTTACCCTTTTCTTTTTCATTCATCCCAAGTGTACCGTTTAACATAATCTAACACATACCTTACCGATACATATCTCGTCAGCATAGTGGGGTGCAGAACAAGCTTATTATTCTCTGGGTGGAAATATACATTCTCAAAATTAATTGATATTCTCTCGTCGACCAGCAGTTTGTGATTTAAAGTTCATGGTTGTTTGATTTGGTANTATATATATATATATATATATATTTGAAAAGCCCAAGTGCTGATTTTATTGAAATAGAAATGATACATAAAGGTTGTATGAGAAAGCCCAAAAAAGACACCCTGCGCATATAATACAAGTACAATAATACCCCAACAAAAAGATACAAATATACTCAATAAAAAGTAAAACAAATTTAAAACATGCAGAAAACAAGTAGCTAGAGACGGGTCAGTTTAGGCCTGCCTCTTCCTCTAGTTTTAGGAGCGGAGCCAGATAACAAACTTTCAGTGTCGTGCCATTGCCAGGAGTAACTAAAATATCATCCATTAAGTTTCCAAGTTGGAGTGTGCCCCTAGCCTTTTTATTCCGTCGAGAAGTGTAAACTTATCATTCTTCATCTAAAGTTTGGCTCATGTGATCCTCAGTCTGATTTGATATAAGAACCCCAGTAGAAGGAAAGACAGTCGTTGCCACCTCGATAGGTTCTAGTGTATGTGAAGTGTGAATTGTTACATTTGCACCTGATGCTTCCTGAATACGAGCTGCGGGACTATCCTAATTTTCGGTTCGAACATTATCCGTTTTAATATTGTTAGGAGAAGGGATCCCAAGGGCAGACACCAACTTCTGTCTTGTGGTGATTCCCTTCTCAGGTTGGCTGTCATCAGGTTTGCTGGGAGCGCGTTCAAACACATGGAGTGCACTAATAGTGTGTTCCTGCTTTTGATTATTATATATATGTATATATATATAACTACCCAGAATATATTTCAATTATATTCGCCAATATTTTATTAAACTTTAAACAAAATCATAAAGTGTTTACTTATTTATTTATTTATTTAAAAGAAAGACACATAAGTAGAGTTTACCTCTCTTACTTCTTTCTTCTACCAAGTCAGCTATCCCTTTCAATTCTTTAATTAAAGTTTCTGATTGTAGTTCATAAAAATTTATAATATTACNACTACCCAAAATATATTTCAATTATATTCGCCAATATTTTATTAAACTTTAAACAAAATCATAAAGTGTTTAATTAATTATTTTTTTTAAAAAGAAAGACGCATAAGTAGAGCTTACCTCTCTTAATTCTTTCTTCTACCAAGTCAGCGATCCCTTTCAATTCTTTTAATTAACGTTTCTGATTGTAGTTCATAAAAATTTATAATATTAATGCCTAATAATTTAAAAAATTAAATTAGCTATAAATAAATTATCAAATAATAATAACTTTATTGTCCTTATTTCTCTTCCGATACAATTTCTAACTCCAAATTTTGTGGAATTAATTGCTCTTTGATCTGTTGAATTAATTACTCTTTGATCTGTCACTTTCTATCATAATTTAATAAAATCCACTATTAAGAATTTAAAACATCAATTATATCAATTATCTATTAATTTAATAATAATTCTAACATATTTACTATATAAAAATCTAAAAAAAAAGACAAACCCCACTTACCTTAGTTTTTGGTTCAACCTCTAGGTTACCCACACCAATCCCTTCCTCTCTATCTCTTCTACCTGAACCTGGACAGGATGCCCGACTCCATCTTCTTACCCTTTCTTGTATGCAAGGCTCCCTCTTTGTACTTCCTTCATGCAGGAAGCCCTTAGCGTCGAACTCTCTTCCCAAGCGCATAAGTGTTTCTTTCTTGTCCTTCCCTTTTTCTTCTTCTACATATAAGACATGGACACGTTTTTGCAAGCCGCAACTTCATCCTCTCCTTCTCTTGCACGACACGNTCTTTGATCTGTCACTTTCTATCATAATTTAATAAAATCCACTATTAAGAATTTAAAACATCAATTATATCATTTATCTATTAATTCAATAATAATTCTAACATATTTACTATATAAAAATCTAAAAAAAAAAATAAACCCCACTTACCTTAAAGTTTTTGGTTCAACCTCTAGGTTACCCACACCAATCCCTTCCTCTCTATCTCTTCTACTTGAACCTGGACAGGATGCCCGACTCCATCTTCTTAACCTTTCTTGTATGCAAGGCTCCCTCTTCGTACTCCTTCATGTAGGAAGCTCTTAGCGTCGAATTCTCTTCCCAGTGCATGAGTGTTTCTTCCTTGTCCTTCCCTTTTTCTTCTTCTACATATAAGACATGGACACGTTTTTGCAAGCCACAACTTCATCCTCTTCTCTTTTCGCACGACACGACTCTCCTTTAAGTCCTCAACAGACTAGCGGTATCTTTCTACTTCATGCAAGCCTTCTTTTGTTCTCACTAACCCTAGTCTCTATCTCCTCACAGGAACACTCTCTCGCTCGACATCTGCCTCTTGATCTCTCCCCACTTTGACTTCTCTAAATAGTCTAGTTGAAATGAGACATTCGTTGATGCGGGGCTCAGGTGTAACACCAAAAATTCGGGAATCAGGTAAATTTTGATAAATTTTAGAAGTACTCAAAATTTTGCAATGCTCAAAATTCAATTAAATTATTTTATAAAATTCTACGCATCGAATTGATTAATTCGATATATAACACTATGTATGAAATTATGAACGAATCAGGAGAGCAACTCTGTATAATTTACATGTTTTGAGACTATGATTTTTCATTCTTCCAAGTAGGAATATGAGTGAATTATAAAATGCAATGTATTGCGTATGTTCGCGATAATATAAGTAGACTAGTTTATCATCCACTGGATCCTGATTCTGCAAGTTAGGATGAGTGTTGGTGAAAATTTAATATAGCCAAATTATCCATTTCTGTCGCGCCTCAGCCGATCGTTACAAAGGGGGTTAGTTGGGGTGTGACATCAAAACTCGTTAAGCCAGCGAGGCAGTGAGGGCCAATCGATCGTTTGCCCGATTTAGGGTTGCCTCCTATGGGGAGGGGTCCTTCCCCTCCTAAATATCTATTATTATTATTAATATATATATATATATATATATATATATATATATTGAGAAAGCCCAAGGGCTAATATTATTAAAAAGAAAGAAAGATACATATAGATTGTATGAGAGGGCTCAAGCATGACACCCTATCCACACGGTAAACACCACATGCAAATGGTTCCAGAAAATAAAAAAAAGAAATACATAAAATACATGAGAGCTCAAAAACCAAAAGTGCTAAAACATGTAGTTTCAAGTAGCTAGAAAGCAGCCCGATTTTGTCCTGCCTCTGCCTCTAGTTCTAGGAATGGAGTCAACTAATAGATTGGTAAGATGAGTGTCATTGTTAGTAGTAACCAATGTATTGTCCAATAAGCTCCTGAGCTCGAGTCAACCTCCATTCTTCTTCTTCCTCCTGAAGTAGACCTGTCATTCCTCATCCGAAGACCAACTCATCTGATCAGTGGATTGATCTAAAGTATGCTAGACATGTGTAGGTTGTTGAACATTAGAAACATCTATTTGTTGTACCAGTTGATATTTCATTGGATCAAAGGAGCACTCTCGTGTGTCTTGGCATGTAAGCGAGTCTTCTTCAATAACAATGAATGGTATAGACACGTTTGGATCAGTACTAATAGTATGATGAGATGTTTCAAGAGACTCCAAAGTACCATGCTTCAATCCAACAACAGGAATAGATTTTTAAAAAATAGGAGCATCCAGGGGTGGAACAACTTGGGTATGATGTTCTTCATCTGAGACAACAAAAGTTTGAATAGCATGGTCATCAGAAAATTTACCATCAGGAACAATGTCAGTCAGATGAGCAGAAGTAGTTGTGGTGTTGGAAAGAGAGTCGGGTTGCACATTCTCAGCAGGGACGGTAGGTGACAATTTAGATCAAATAGATTTTTGAACAAGTTGCTAATCTTTAGCAATATCCAGCCTTAGATGAGGATGCAAGCGATAGTAAATAGTAGAACTGTGACCAAACATACTACAATGAGAGCAATAAGGAGGGTGTGGTTCTATTTCAACCTTTTGCCAATACCCGTTGTGAGTGGATCCAATCCATACCTCATCCAGAGCTGGTTGGGTGATATCTCTCTCAACTAACACATAAGCCACAAAAGGTTTAGTGACAACAAGCATAAGACTATCAACCTTGAGAGGCTTACCGAAAGTAGTTGCTAAGACGTAGAGAATTTTCAAGTTGAACAGGTGTAGTTTTAACCCTGAAAACTTTATCCAAATAGGAAAGATAAGAGACTCGGCTTTTGAATCAAAATTGACAGTCCACTTCAGACATTTCATAAAACGGTTGTCAATCTTGATTACCTTTCTTGAAAAAATACGAGTGTAATCCGCATCGTGAGATAACTGAATAAGTATATGTCGACCATCAAGTAAGCCAATATTCCAACTACCTGATAGCTTCGCAGCATCAAAATCTTTCTGAATGATCTCAAGTTTAGGGTAACCATAAAAGAATTTTTCCACTGGAGCAAAACGTCAAGAAGATGCTAGAGTACTGGTTTCAACCTCAGAGAGAAAAACTGCAGGTTTCCCATTTTTTTACCCAACTTTTTAATGAAAGTGTGATCACTACTACCTTCAAGAGCCTCGTGGAAAGATTGTGGAACAATACAAGACTTACTGATACCAAAGCCAAGCTTTGAACCTAAAAGAGGGCCGCGAGTAGGATTAGGAATGTCGTGGCAAGGGCAGTGGCATAGGAACGGAGTGTCGAGGCCATCTCCACTAGGTAAGATGACTACGGTCAGATTTTGGAGTGCAGTGGCATGCAGACAGAGGCAGTTCGACGAACTATATTTTTTATTCAATACACACACACACACACACACACACACATATATATATACACACAAGATGTCTCTGCTAGGGTCTTGTTATCTCTTCGCTGGATCGAAATCGCAGCTTGCTCCTTCATCATACTTTGTCGTATGCTCGACTTTGTCTGTTCCTTCATCGCGCTTCCCCTGCCTCGAATTCGTCTGCTTCGACTTCGCCTCCCTCGGCTTCGCGACTCCACCTGTTGTGTCGTACTTCATCGTGCCTTGACAAAATCGCAGCCTTTGTCGTCTGCGACGCCTTCTTCGTCAAGGCCGACAGAGTGCTCCGCCACATCGACCTGCTCAACTGCTCGCATCGTTCGTAGGCGACAGTATTGCTTGCCTATTTTCAGGGGCTCCCCTAGCTGCTTTGGAGATGGCATCCACGATCCGCTCCTATGCCTATGCACTTGCCGACGACATTCCCATTCCTACTCGTTCTTTTCTTTCAGGTTCAGAGTCTGGTTTTCATATTGACAAGTCCTGCAATGTTCCTCAATCTTTTCACGACGCTCTTGAAGGTGGTAGCGATCACACCTTCATAAAAAAATTAGGGAAAAAATGGGAAGCCAGCTCTTATTCTCACAGAGGTTGAAACCTGTACTTTCGCGTCCTCCTGTGCTTTGCTATAATGGGAAAATTTCTATGTAGTCACCAAAAACTGGAGATCATTCAGAAAGATTTTGAGGCTATGAAGCTATTGGACAGTTGGAATATTGGTTTACTTGACGGTCGGCACATACTGATTCAGTTGTCTTATGATGTCGATTACACTCGCATATTTTCTCGGAAAGTTATCAAGATCGACAACCGTTATATGAAAATTCTGAAGTGGACTGTTGTTTTTGACCCAAAAGCGGAGTCCCCTGTCATTCCAGTCTGGATTAAATTCCCGGGGTTAAAATTACATCTGTTTAACTTAAAAATTCTCTACTCCTTAGCAACTGCTTACGTTAAGTCTCTCAGGGTTGATAGTCCTACGCTTGCTATCACCAGACCCTCTGTGACTTGTGTGTTAGTTGAGAGAGATATCACTCAACCAGCTCCGGATGAAGTGTGGATTGGAACCACTCACAACAGGTATTGGCAAAATGTTAAAATCGAATCACACACTCCTTATTGCTCTAATTGTAGTATGTTTGGCCACAGCTCTACTATTTGCTATCGTTTGCATCCTCATCTAAGGCCGAATATCGCTAAAGAACTACCACCCATTATCCCTGTTGAGAAGATGCAAGCCGATCCTCTTCCCAACACCACAGTTCCTGAAGAAGAACAACATACTACAACTACAGATCTTGTAGTGCTTATACCACCCACTGTTATTGAAGAAGTCTCACATACATGTCAAGAAACACGAGAGAGCTCTTTTGATCCAATAACAGATCAACCGGTACAACATGTAGTTGGTTCTAATGTTCAATAATCTACACATCTCCAACACACTTTAGAACAAGATCAGGTGAGCCAATCCTCGAAAGAGGAATGTCAGGTCTATTCCAGGAGAAAGAAAAAGAATGGAGGCCGACTCCAGCTCGGGAACATTTTGGATGATACATTGGTTACTACTGGCAATGATAATCATCTTACTAATTTATTAACTTGCTCTTTCCCTAGAACCAGAGGTAGAGGCAAAACCAAATTGGGTTGCTCTCTAGCCACCTGATACTATGTATTTCAACATTTTCAGGCTTTTTCTTTATGTCTCTAATGTACTTTTTTGTATTTTATAGTTTTGGAACCCCTTGTAGTTTTAGTGTTGACAAANATCATTTTATATATATATATATATATATATATATATATATATATATATGTATATATATATATACAAGATGTCTCTGCTAGGGTTCTCCCGTCGCGTCTTCATGACGATCCTAGTAGCCCTTGTTATCTCTTCGTTGGATCGTAATCGCAACCTGCTCCTTCGTCATACTTTGTCGTCTGCTCGACTTCTTCTGTTCCTTCGTCGCACTTCGTGTGCGTCGAATTCGTCTGCGCGACTCCGTTTGCTTCGACTTCGCCTCCCTCGGCTTCGCGACTCCGTCTGCTTTGAATTCGCCTCCCTCGGCTTCGCGACTCTGGCTGCTGCATTGTTTCCGCGTCGTACTTCGTCTTGCCTTGACAAAATCGCAGCCTTCATCTTCTGCGACGTCTTCTTTGTCAAGGCCGATAGACTGCTCCGCCACATCGACCTACTTGACTCCTTGCATGATTCGTAGGCGGCAGTTTTGCTCGCCTATTTTCAGCGGCTCCCCTAGCTGCTTTGGAGATGACATCCACGATTCGCTCCTATGCCACTGTACTTGCCGGCGACATTCCTATTCCTACTCGTTTTTCTCTTTCAGGTTCAGAGTCTGGTTTTCATATTGACAAGTTCTGCAATGTTCTTCAATCTTTTCAGGATGCTCTTGAAGGTGGTGGCGATCACACCTTCATAAAAAAATTAGGAAAAAAATGGGAAGCCTGCTCTTATTCTCACAGAGGTTGAAACCAGTACTCTCGCGTCCTCCTGCCCTTTGCTTTAGTCGGGAAATTTCTATATGGTCACCCAAAACTGGAGATCATTCGGAAAGATTTGGAGGCTATGAAGTTATTGGACAGTTGGAATATTGGTTTACTTGACGGTCAACACATATTGATTCGATTGTCTCATGATGTCGATTACACTTGCATCTTTTCTCGGAAAGTTATCAAGATTGACAACCATTATATGAAAATTCTGAAGCGAACTGTTGGTTTCGACCCAAAAGCGGAGTCCCCTATCATTCCAGTTTGTATTAAATTTTCGGGGTTAAAATTACATCTGTTTAACTTAGAAATTCTCTGCTCCTTAGCAACTACTTACAGTAAGCCTCTCAGGGTTGATAGTCCAACGCTTGCTGTCACCAGACCCTCAGTGGCTTGTGTATTAGTTGAGAGAGATATCACTCAACCAGCTTCGGATGAGGTGTGGATTGGAACCACTCACAATGGGTATTGGCAAAAGGTTGAAATCGAATCACACCCTACTTATTGCTCTTATTGTAGTATATTTGGCCACAACTCTACTATTTGCTTTCGTTTGCATCCTCATCTAATGCCGAATATCGCTAAAGAACGACCACCTATTATCCCTGTTGAGAAGATGCAACCCGATCTTCTTCCCAACACCACAGTTCCTGAAGAAGAACAACATATTACAGCTACAGATCCAGTAGTGCTTATACATCCCACTGTTATTGGGAAGTCTCACATACATGTCAAGAAACACGAGAGGGCTCTTTTATCCAATAACAGATCAGCCGGTACAACATGTAGTTGCTTCTAATGTTCAACAATCTGCAAATCTCCAACACACTTTAGAACAAGATCAGGTGAGCCAATTCTCGGAAGAGGAATGACAAAGTCTATTCCAGGAGGAAGAAAAAGAATGGAGACCGACTCCAGCTCGGGAACATTTTGGATGATACATTAGTTACTACTGGAAATGACAATCATCTTACCAACTTATTAGCTTGCTCCTTCCATAGAACCAGAGGCAGAGGCAAAAACAAATTGGGTTGCTCTCTAGTCACCTGATACTGTGTTTTTCAACATTTTTAGACTTTTTTTTTTGTCTCTAATGCACTTTTCTGTATTTTCTAGTTTTGGAACCTCTTGTGGTTTTGGTGTTTGTTGGCAGGGTGCCATGTTTGAGCCCTCCAATATATTGTATCTGTATCTTTCTTTCTGGTTATTATATTAGCCTNTATATATATATATATAATGTTATTTTTCTGATTAGGGTTCTGTTTTTGCTTGAGTCTTTTGCCATCGTCGAAGTCTATTCCCTTGCTAGGGTTGTATTCGAGGACACACGGTGCTCCAACTGTATCCGACTCCAAGGTGGTAGTTATCTCCCCATATTTGCGTCTCCTTTTCCATTGCTCGTTGGTTGCCGCTCCTCCTAGCATTGTTTCCTCATTGTCACGCCTCTCTACACCTTGTTGTTTTCATTCTTTTTGCTCACAACCGTTGCCCTGCACACCCTTTCAGTCGGCTATCCACTCCATCTCTCCTTTGTTCTATTGGATGCTTGACCTCACCGTAGAGGGGAATTTGTATTGTGTCGTGTTTCCTTTTTGTTTTCAAGGCCTCGATTGTAATCTCGTTGTTTTGCATAATGAAATCTGCTTCCTTTATTGGGTTTTGGGTTGACTCCGGTATCAATTGGTATCAAAGCTAGGCTAACTTTAGTCTTACCCTAGAGTTTCTAGCCTTCCTACACATCTCCACCCAAAAATCATTCTTTCCTATCCCTAAATACCCTTTCCACTCCCACAAATCCAAATCCTAACCATGCTACAAGGAGATACATGCCCGAGCCTACTTGAAAGAGATAGAACTAGAGATCCATCAACTATAGTAGAGGCTCGTGGATATTTATGATGGATCTTAGACAATAATTTCCTTTGATCGTGAAGTGGAGAGTTGAAGAGGAGAAGGGACGTGAATCTGAATCCTTTAGATAGGGAGGATTTTAAGAACATGACGCCTTATAATTCATGATCAAAAGACGTCGAGAAAAGGGATGACATAAAAGATAGAGACTTTAGAATAAATGTGGATGTACTGGAGATTGATGGAGGTATGGATTCAGATGATTTCATCGAATGATTGCAGTCAGTTGAGAGAATCTTTGAGTATAAAGAGATGTAAGAAGAAAAGTTAGTGAAGCTTGCAGTCATCGAATTGAAAGTGTTTCTTTTTGGTAGGAAAATTTGCAGAGGCAAATGAGAGAAGAAAGCGACAATTACTAGATGAGAGATGGGGACGAAGATGCAGAGGAAATACTTTCCTCATTACTATTGATAGTATGTTTTTCTGAGACATCACTTACAACAGAGAGATCTGTCAGTGGACAAGTTCACAATACTGTTTGACGAACTGCAGATGAAATGTGAGTTGGTCGAGCAGAAGAACATATTATAGCTCGATATCTGGGGGCTTGAAGCCAACTATCATCAATATTGTGCAACTGAAGCTCTATTGGTCATTGAGAGATGTCCACACCTTAGCCTTGAAGGTGGAAAGACCATAGAGGTAAAGCGGACAAACATCCTCATTTAGAGAACTACCTATAGGTGTCCTACCATCAAGGGCACACCTGGAAGAGTTGGAAAGACTAGACAAGAAAGTGAAAAGATAGATATGAGTGGAAAGTAACCCGAAAAGGGTAATTTGCCAAGTATTGTGCCTGTCAGTAGATGTTTTGGTTGCCACGACTACGTACAAAGTCTCTAGTTGTCCTACGAACTGAATTGTTTCATTCACAAAGTAGGGCGTCGTCAAGGAAATGGAGGAGGAAGCAGAGGAGGATTTGGGAGAGAAACTTTAACTCTAAGGAGGTGAGGGAGAAATGCTAGTCATAAGGAGGGTCTTTGAGACTGAGCCGAAGAAGGATTAATTGTGGCTAAGACAGTTTTTTTCGCACCAAGTGTACCGTGAAGGGAATGGTTTGCAGCCTGATTATTGACAGTGGGGCCTGCGAGAATTTAGTATCCACCCTGATGGTGAAGAAAATAAAAGGACATAGGAGTTATGTGTGGATCAACAGTGCTTGGTTGAGGTTTCTATTGGAGATTGGCTACAGGCTCAGGTGTGGTGTGACATGGTATTTGTGGAAACTTGTCATATATTGTTGTGGAGACCATGAAAGTTCAATTGCAATACCCAACACGACGGTTTCAAGGACACTTATTCATTTCAAGGTGGGTTCAAGCACACTTGTTCATTCAAGAGGATGGAATATGCTTAGTTCTTTTACTGGTCAAGGACGTGAGAGGAGTGGACATCACAGAGGAGACGATAGTCCCAAGAGTCACCTCCATGCACTTGGTATGAGAGGCCCCAGTGGCAATGACTTTAAGGTCTGTTTGGCGCAGCTACAGTTTCTTAGCTTTTCAGCTGCAGTTGCGCTGCCCCAGAAAGCTACTCCGGGGAAGCTGGCTGTCTGTTTGGTGCAGCTGTGTGAAAACAGCTGTGGGGCAGCTATTTCTGGAGAAATGACTAAGGTGCCCCTGTTTACTAAAACTTTTTAAAAAATTTATGTATATATGTAAAAAATTTAAATATGTAATTGCGAATCGTATTTGTAATAAATACATTTTATGGAATATGATAGTCAAACAATAAAGACATCTCGACTTTGCTATATAAATATTAAGGCCAAATCACTATTATCCAGGCTGAGCATTGTAGCACAAATCATGATTTGAACTAGTTCAGTTTCAACCACAGCATAATTATGAAAATTAATTTGTCAACACTAGCAATACCCTTTCAGATATAAAGTTGAATTTGCTAGCCTATGAAACTCATCCTCAGAGATGAGCATTTTGTCAAGACAGCACACTTTAAGCAAAAAAGGGAAAGCAACCACTAAACACACATATTTCATGGAGAGAAACAAAGTGAAAGAAATGTGAAAATTGCAGATAAAAGCCAAAACCAGTTTCATGGGGAAAAGCTTAGAGCATGTGAACCCAAGATTTTTACTGAAAAAAATCAACTTTTTAATGTCTTACCCGTAATCAATGACAGTCGGACCTGGATCTTCGTCCATCATAGAAGGATGCGAACAGAAGAAAGCCGCCCTACTCGAAAGGCTGGGGAACTCGAATAACAAGAGCTCAGTTCTTCTGATGGAAGAGAAAGCCGTGGGAGAAGGATGGAATGGAGATGAGAAAAGCATAGAAGGGAGAGACCTTCTTGCTTCGCGAAATATGGGCGGACGGCGACACCATTGGAGTTCTGGGATAGCAGAGAATCGATCGCCAGGAGCGCGGGGCGACGAGATAAAAGCCGCTCGATAAAGCGGGGCAGCGAAATTTATACCGCGACCCGCTTTCTTTCATGCTTCGCGGTACGTTGCCGCGAAGCCGCCTTCCAAACAGTGTCGGGACAGAAATTTTGCTGCAGAAGGCCGCGCCGCACCAAAAAAACCGGAACCAAATAGGCCCTTAGTCTACTGGAGGGGACTAAGGAGGTTGAGATACCGACGCTCATACAACCACTGTTATGTGACTTGCAGGACTTGATGACCGACATCCTTCCAAAGGGATTGACATCATTGAGAGGCATTCAACATGTCATAGATCTCATCCATGGATCAATGTTGCCAAATCTTTGCCTATAGATTGAGACCTGCAGACTATGAGGAATTACAACGACAAGTACAAGATCTTGTTGTGAGAGATTGATCAGAGAGAGTACCAGTGTGCGTTGTCCCCTCCTTGTTGGTAACCAAGAAAGATAGATTCTGGAGATATACATTGACAGTCAGGTCATGAACAAGATCGCTATCAAATATAGGTTCCCCATACAATGCCTTGACGACCTCTTAGATCTGCTGCTTGGAGCCATTTTTTTCCAAGATTGACTTACACAGCATATTCACCATATTCGGACAACGCGCCAGTCAGAGTAACAGGAACAGTATTGTCTGGGGGGTCTCCGGTAGTAAGGGGTTACAGGTGGCAATGACAAGAGAAATGGTATTTAGAGGAGGGAAAGTGGGAGGGGAAGCAGGGGGTCCAGTAATAGTTTTACTCTGAGGTTTTAAATGAGGGTGCAAATGGTGACATTGAGAGTGAGAATGTCCAAATATCCGGCAGTGGGTGCAATAAAGTAGGAACTGTTTGAGTTCCATCCACTGCCAATAACTCTGGTGCTGTGAGACAATCTAGATCTCACCCGGTAAAAGTAAAGTAATGTCTCATTCAATCAAAACTCTGGCTTCAGAAGACCGACTCAGGTTAACTGTAGGAATATCAGTTTTGAGGGGTTTACCGTAAACCATAGCTAAGGAATAGAGGAACTCGTGATTAAAGAGATGGAACTTCAGACCCGAGAAGCGCAGCCAGACAGGAATGGTAGGAGGTTCGGTGAGAGGATCAAAGTCGGCTGTCGATTTTAAAACTTTCAACGAACGATCATCTATTCGAACGAGTCTTCTCGCTAAGAAATGGGCATAGTCGTCATCATTTGATAATTGGATAAGAATGTGCCTACCGTTCAATTTACCAATCTTCCATTCCCCTTTCAAACGCATTTGCTCAAACTCTTTTCGAATTAGATCGATTTTAGGGCTTCCATAGAGGAATTTACCAACTAGGATGAAACGACAGGATGAAGCTAAGATGGAGATCTCGGCTTCAGATAGAAAGATTGCAGGCTTACCATTTTTACGGGACGCTTTTTTAAGAATGTCAGCACCCTGCACTATGGCGTCTTGGTATTGCTGCGGGAACATACACGACATAGGAGGGCGAGGGGGTTGTCGCCAGCAAGAGCGGCGGCGTAGGAACGTCCTAAGGCCATCAATGCTTACAGGGAACAAAGCAGAGCAGACGATGCACTGCTGGAGACGGTCTTTCTACGAGCAGACGAAGTCGAGGGGACGGGAACAGACGTCGCACGACAAAGATGAAGCAAAACGGAACACTAGCCCTTCTTCTGCAAGCAGACGAAGGACGAGCAGACAATGCACGACATAGACGAAGCGCGGCGAAGGAAGAAAGTATGAAGCACGAATAAAGTAGACGAAATCGACAAAAGAGGAGCTTGACGCAGCGAGAATCAGTGGAGCAGTTGCCAAATTTCGCCATGCGGCGAAACCCTAGCAGAGCGAAGGAGCGGAGCATCGAAGAAGTGCAAACTTTAGATATTTTAGATTTGGAGAATCAATAAGATGATGAATTTTTTCCTTTCCTTTCAGAAGCTTTTCATAATTTGAGACCACTTTAGGTAATTTCTTCCACTCAAATTATACAAGGTTTGTAGCATTTAAAGTTTTCTTTTAGTTGAAAAATCAGACATAATGAGAAGTAGAAGAATGAAAGAGAGGTAAAAATAAAGATTGGAAACAGGGCCTAACTTTGATTTGATACTATATTGAAAAATAAATGGCTTGAAAGCTTGCTTCCTTCTTTCCTTTAATAGGTATTCATATATAATATTACCTAAAAAATAAATGAAAACTACTACCTGTAAATAATTTAAAAATTATTACTATTGCTCAATTTTTTTCGNTACTATATTGAAAAATAAATGGCTAGAAAGCTTGCTTCCTTCATTCCTTTAATAGGTATTCATATATAATATTACCTAAAAAATAAATGAAAACTACTAACTGTAAATAATTTAAAAATTATAACTATTGCTCAATTTTTTTCTTTTTTTACTGGTGGAATGATGGAGCAATATGTGGCACTCCCCTTTTCCTCTCAGGCACATGAATCTGTTGCACTTCTTTCTTTTTTTATTTAGCAATCCTAATTATTTTAACACGACCTTATTATANTTTTCCTCTCAGGCACATGAATCTGTTGCACTTCTTTCTTTTTTTATTTAGCAATCCTAATTATTTTAACACAACCTTACTAATTTTAATCACTTTTATTTTCCCTTTTAGTTTGAATGGAGACTCATTGTCTTATTATACCTTGTAGAACAAGCCACTTATTCAGAAGGTTGTGCTTCTCCATCTTCCAGGATTGGATGCTGATCTTTACCTTTCAAATCCGAACTTGTTTTCAGGACTAAGAAAGTGTTTTGGAGCTCCAAAGCAAGTTTTAGCTTTAAGGTTATTACGAGGCTTTTTATCTTGAGGATTTCATGTTCATATGATGCAATGTTTGTTATGAAATAGTTAATTATTGCATGCTAATTTATCTGCTAAATTTGCTCATTGGTTTACCTGAATGACAGCTGTGTGGCAGATGAAATGCAAACAATTGGTGCACTTTTAACATACAGAGTGAAAAGAAAACACGAGGAAATCGATCCAAATCAACAGTTTCATTGTCCAACTTCAGCTAGAGGTGTGGACGTGTTTAGAATGTCGATATGCATTTCTATGGTGATTTGTTGTTGTTCAAGATCAAATTATTCCATGTTTCTGCTTCATGTTACTTTTTGAGAAAATGTAACTTTCCAAAATGATCTACAATTCACACAGGGTTTTTTATTTTAGAACTTTTTATGATAACCAATTTAATACCTTATTTTCTGTTGTGCACTGCACACTCATACCTTAAAACAAGATTTAAGAAGGATTTTGAAGAGAAGGTATCTTTTTCTTAAACAAGAAGGTTTTTGTGAGTTGAAGTTCCTTCCAGGTTGATTGTTAGGAGAATTAAATTGGAATTCTATAGATAAGCTAAATTTGATATGAGATAAGATGACTACTGCTCTATTAAAAATATTGTGTTATGTTTATGAGTTTGAAAATAGTAGTGCATTTGCAAAGTCACTTAGTGGTGTGACTATGAGTAAATATTATGGATGTTTTTAATGATTAGATGAGGTTTTTAAGTTTTGATACGAGATTAGAAAGCTAAGGAAAAGATTTTTGAAGATTTATATGTTAGACTAGCTACGAAAGGAGAAAAATTGTAATTAGAGAGCTGAATATTTTTATCATGTTGGATGTATTAAACTTGAGTGTAATAAGATCTTAAGGAAGATTCAAACATCAATAAATGATATAAGTATTATCTTAAGAAATTTTGACTTAATCTTACTATTAGGGTTCACTATGTATATAAAGTAGATCAAACAAAAAATTTGTTCTCTTGAGAAGATTGAGACATAAAATCAATAGTGAAAAAATCCAGGAAACTCTATAACCTCTAGAACTATAGAAGGTAAATTTAAGAACAAAATTAGCTTTTCATTTTTATTTTCCTGAGAGACTCTTGAATAACCTCTCACTACACCAATTGCTTGGAAGTTCTCTTTATAGGAGTTATTTTTTTCTCTGGATTTTAGCCCATAATTGCTATTTTTATAAGAGGTTAACTACTGGTCCTGGAGTTCAAGAGAGTTTTCATCTTACCAAAGAATATATTTATGTTATCTTCACCTTGATTGTTGTAGCCTTTTCCTTGAGTTTTAGGATTTTCGAGCGCCACTGCTTGTGTTTTTGTAGCTTGTAAGCTATTTGATTGTGATAAAAGTTATCATATATGAATATCCTATTCAAATAAAAAACTAATAACGAAACTAGGTTTCTCTTTCCATGGGAGTAACTATAGCAGGGTAGGATGATTGAGTTTGATCTAAAGGGTTATGTGGTGTTATGTGTCCCTCTCATTCAATCATACGTGGAACAGGGCATGCTAAAAGGATTCAAAGGCAGAAGAGGTGGCGCATCTACTCCAAGCATTGTGAGCCAGTAACATGGTTTTCGGTGTTCATTCCTTTATGATTTCATTGGGCCGGAAGTTCTGCCATTATATTAACTATTGACCCACCAAGGTGAAGAAAAAGCCTAAGATTAGGTCTCTTTACTCGGCACCTCAAACAAGTTGCCGAGTAATTTACTAAACGGTTACTTTTGAGCTGGCCTCACTTGTTTAGCCAACTACTACTTGCTTTATCTCTCAATGCTTGCTGAAAACTTTCTTATAAAAACCATAGGATAATGCTGGCCTATATCGGCATAGAAACATATACAACATATATAGGAGGTGAGGTGAGAATGTGGCCGGAATACCATTCCTATGCTTGACGTCCCTCCCATCTCCATACTCGTATGTCTTGACATGTTTGAGGGCTGCTCGACCTTTAATTTTATTAAAAAATATAAAAACTTAAGATCTACACAGCTCCTTAAAAAAAAATAAATTTCTCGCTTACATGCCCTATGTTGCTTGTATTCTCTCTCCCGTCCTCTCCCTCTCACGTTTTCTCTCACATTTGTCTTTACCTGATACTCTTGATGGAAAAGAAATGTAAAAGCTGCAATTGAGCTTGTTTGCAAAGGGCATGATGGGACCAATAACTTGTGGGAAAGACAGCCACGCCAGGGGCTCGTTAGAAGAAGGCTTTTGAAACCAATCTTGGGCTCCTACAACTAAGCTATTTCCATTTTTTGTCACTACTTTGGATGGTGTGAGAATGTTAGGAGATTGGTTAGGAATGACAAAGAATTGTTGTTGGATAACAAATCATATGTCGGAATGGTAGTTTGGTAGCAAGACAATCGGTGTAGAACATCTTCGATTGTTCGAAGGAGATCACCACCTTGACCTAATCAGGTTACAAACATACCACCTGAGAAAGACCTATGGATACAACACTTCGATAAAAATAAACTTGGAGAAACAACCTCTATTGCATAAACCAAAATTCATTTAAGTGTCTGATAGGTTCTAAAACAATATTTATAATGTTTGGTCTACCATATTAGACCCATAGGTTGGGTCTAAGGTGTTTAGACCTAACATAGGAAAAGAAATTAAACCCTAAGTACAAATTATAATTGGTAAATAGGGCCCACAATGCCTTGTTGCATGCCAATCGATTGGAATTCTCCCGCTATAGTATTCAAGGGACAGGAAATCTCATTCTCGCAAATCCCACCTTGATCGAGGCCATGTAGTTGCTTGTGTTACAGACACTCTCACGTCACTTTCTCCAGTTAGGAGGGGCTTCACCTTCATTTCTGAAAGCATTTGGACTTTCATAAAGCAGCAATGTTAAAAGTAACATAGATATTATAGTCTCCCGGTAAATTAATCTTGTAGGCATCATCATTATTCTTCTTGGTGATTTTAAGTGAATCATTAACTTTAGGATGAAACCTTCCAAACAAATCTACAGGAAACACCTTCAATTTGATCCATACTAAGTAGCCTTACTTGAAGACCATAACTTTCTTGAATTTGTTAGCCTGCTTTTGATATTTAGTGTTTTGCTTCACAATTTTTTTATCGCCCGCTCATGTGGGTTTGAATTTCTCCGATTCTTGCCTTTGCATAGAATGTACTGTTTGAATTTCTTCGATTCATGCCTTTGCATCCGTGCAAACCTTAATAGCTGGTAGTATTGACAACTAACAAGGAGTAAGAGCGTTCCATCCATATAAAATCTTTAAGGGATTATGACCCGTGGACTGATTGGTGAACCGCTTGTAGGTAGACTCAACTTGAGGAAGCACCGAATACTATTGCTTAATGTTCTTTCCTAGAAAGCACTTGAGAATATTTCCCAAACTAAGATTCACTATTTATGTTTGTCCATCTGTCTATGGGAGTGCTGGATAACTGAACTAAAGCTTTGCATCCAACTGACCTCATAAAGTTCTTTTCAGGTTTCTTCTTGAAATAATGGTTCTGGGTACAACATGAAGACGATCTATTTCCATGAAGTATAAAGTTACAATGTGTGATGCATCCATTTTCCTATGGCAAAGTACAAAGTGTGTCATCTTAAAGAAGCGGTCTGCAGCCTAATACTACCGTAACTAAATTATTTCTCCATTATTTGGTCAAAACTAGAAGTAATTGTTTTAGTATTAATAAAACTATTGTTCAAATGTTAGGATCATAACCTCCGTTGTTTCATATCTTAAATGCTATTTAAAATTTTAAAATTTATCAAAAAAA
>JXCR01126006.1:56036-66052 GCA_002079205.1 Phalaenopsis hybrid cultivar | reverse complement strand
GGAATTTGTCGGCTAATATATTGGTTTCGTAGATCAAACGGATGTCATAACTTTCTTTAGTTTATTTGATCGAGCCTTACCCTCAATTTTTGTGTTTATCCTTCGAGATAGATACAGGATTTGAGATAAAAGCGCTCCTTCATCTAAACTATGAAAATTATGGAGTCAATTTGACTTCATCTTTTTCAAAACACAACTTTTTCAATGTCCTTCCGAAGCGGGCAATGGGATTTCAATTCTGATGACCGACAGTTTCTTACGGGCAAACCCCACACAAAAAAAAATAGTGCCGACAAACATGTCCTTCAATTTTTTAAGAGCTAAATCATTTACGTTTTTGGAGTTCCGCAGAGAATGATTTCTGGCAGTGGGACAACCTTCAAGAGCACAAAAATGAACAACTTTGTCAAGCGACATGGGATAGACTGGAGGCACTCTACAATATACTATCCCAAGGCAAACGGACTAGCTGAGACCATCAACAAAATTCTCATATAGATATTAAAGAAAACATTGGTTGAAAACAAATGAGATTGGCATAATAAACTATTAGAAACTTTGTGGGCCTACTAGATGACGTTCAGGACTCCTAGTCAAGGTACACCTTACACGCTTGTATACAAATCTAAGGTCATACTGCCACTGGAAATTCAGACACCGTCTCTCAGAGTTGCTGTCCCCAACCAAATAACAACAGAAGAAAGTGGAAAACTCAGACTTGAAGAGCTAGAAAGTCTTGAGGGAAAACGATTAGAAGCACAACAGAATTTGGAACTTTACCAAGCAAGAATAGTACAAGCTCATGACAAATTGGTCCACTCGAGGACCTTTAAAGTGCGTGACCTCATTCTTATTCTCAAAAGACATTCTTGCATGTCACAAGAAAGTTGGAAAATTTGAGCCAACTTGGGAAGGACCATTTATTGTAGAAATGATCTATTCTGGACGAGCCTACCAGTTGGTGGATTTCTGGGGCAAGAGACCTATGCTACCAATCAATGGACGATATTTAAAGACATATTACACAGCTTTATGTTTCTTGAAATCACCTTTTTGAAACTTTGATCGTTCTTTGGTTATTTATTTGGCCATGCTTCTGTGATTGGGTCCAAAATTTTGTAATAAAATTAACATCAATAAAATGAAATTTTTTGAAAGTGCAAACTTCGACTTTCTCCTTTCTGCTTTTAATTTTTATATTTTACTAAATTAAATAAAATAAAAAATAAACATAAATAAAATAATCTTTTCACCTATGTAAACAAAAAATTTTGTCTAATAAATGGTTTGTTTTTTTCTTGTTCGTATTAAATTTCAATGCACTGATATTTTTCTATCGTCTGCAAAACAATGTCAGGACAAAAGTTGATCTTTGCTTTCAAAGATGGTTGAAATGTTGCACTTAACAAGGAAAGGGCACCTTAGAGTGACATCATAAACTTCGACTTGGACTTCGATCAAGTTGACGTGAAATATAAGGGTCCCCTGTGGACATAGTTAGTCGTCGAGAGAAAGAAGGGCTACCTTTGCTATTAAAGATCAACACTAAAAAGAATTCCTTGCTGAAGAGGAAGAAAGTAATAGTGCAACAGAATCTGATTAAAGGAATAAGTCGCCTACTATCTATGATAACGTCGCCAATAGGAAATCTAGTAAGTGTTGATGATGAGAGTGTCAAATGCACCATTAAGAAAAGTTAACGCAGAAATGCCAGTCACTGAAAACACAAAGCTTTCCTATGTGAAAAAAGAAGACGCCTAAAATAGGCAGAGAACTCCCTTACCCCAATTCCTGAGGGGAAAATCTATGAGCCTTGCATGAGAGAGACTTCCTCTAGCTTAATTAAATTTCTTTTAGATTTCAACACATTTTTCATATTTCCCTTTTGTGTGATAGATGAAAGCCACAAAACCATATGTTGGTTCTGAATTATAATGAACAAAGAACAAAATAAAAAAAAAATTTATGGTAAAAAAATTGAATAAAATATCCTTTTAAAAAATCAACCAACGAAAATTAAATTTTGAAAAATATACTTTGATAATTAAATGTGATAAAAACAACAAGAAAAGAAAAAAAATTGTTGAGTTTGTTTCTCTCAAGTTTGAGGTTTCTTACTCTTTGCTTGTACAACACAACTATCTTAGTCTGCACCAATTTCCTCACATTCCCCTTAGAGTTTCACAATCTACAAAAAATATTACAAATCTTCTTAACTAAAGCCAATCTTTACATGTCACATATCTATCGAATCAACACCACAAACTCTCTACACTACTTTCATGTTCCTTTCAGGGTCAGTACCTAAATTTTGATTCCCTCCTTTTGGAGTGAGTTCCTAAATTTTAATTCCCTCCTTCCAAGTTTGATGGTTAAATTATGATTCTCCTTTTGGGGTAGGCTTAGACGTCCTGTTCCCATTTACACATTTGGGGTAAGCTTAGACGTCCTATTTTCATCTCCAATTTTGGGTTAGGTTTTTACATCCTATTCTCATAATCACTTTTGGGCTAGGCTTAGACATCTTTTTCTCATCTACACCTTCAGGGTAGACTTAGATGTCCTATTACCATTTCTACTTTTGGGGTAGGCTTAGATGTGCTATTCTCATCTCCACTTTTGGAGTAGGCTTAGACGTGTTATTCCCATCTCCACTTTTGGGGTAGGTTTAGACATCTTATTCCCATCTACACCTTAGGGGTAGGCTTAGACATCCTATTCCCACCTCCACTTTTGGGTAGGTTTAGATGTACTATTCCCACCTCACTTTCAGGGTAGGCTTAGACGACATATTATGATCTGCACTTTCGTGGTAGGCTTAGACATCCTATTCCCATCTCCACTTTTAAGGTATGCTTAGAAGTCTTATTCTCATCTACACCTTCAAGCAGGCTTAGACGTCCTATTCCCACCTCCACTTTTGGGATAGACTTAGAGGTTCATTTTCGATCTCCACTTTTAGGGTAGGCTTAGACGTCATATTCCCATCTCCACTTTTAGGGTAGGCTTAGCTGTTTTTTTCCCATCTCCACTTTCAATGTAGGCTTAGACCTCATATTCCCATCTCCACTTTCGGGGTAGGATTAGAGATCATATTCTCATACTCACTTTTGGGGTAGGCTTAGACGTCCTATTCCTATCTCCACTTTCCGAGTAGGCTTGGACGTTCTATTCCCATCTCTACCTTCGGGGTAAGCTTAGATGTTGATTTCCATCTACACTTTCAGGGTAGGCTTAGACATCCTATTCCCATCCTCACTTTTGGGTTAGGCTTAGACGTCTTATTCTCATCCTCACTTTCGGGATAGGCTTTAATGCCCTATTCCCTTTTATGCACTTGTGTTTTCTATTCAATTCGATTTCCTCAGCAATAATTTCATCCCCTTGAAATTTTAAATTAAAATACAATCTATCTTTAATATGTTCAATTTGAATTGAGTCTTCACTGGGACTGCCAGTTTACCTGACAATTGTCCCCGAAATCTCCTTTCTTTTCCCCGACGAGAGTATCTATTACTCTCCAGCGAAAATAACGGTCACTCAATTCTACACTTTGTTCTAAGTCTGTTGACTTAGATGTCTGTGTTGGTTTTATTGATCTCATCGTTCAAAGCCAATACGTGTGGTGTGCTTGTCCGACACACCACATCTGTTGGGGGTCAATTTGTTGACCTCACTTTTGATTGAGGTCTAGTTTCCTTCTTAGTAGCCTAGGGTCTAGCCAAAGGACTTTCCTGTTAACTATTCCAAGGTAACTAGAAAAGGAACCCTAACCATTAGAAATTTTACTCTTATTTCTTCAACTTGAAGTTCCACATATTGATCTTGACCTGTAGCACTTAGTAGGTAGGGTTAATATGGGGGAGCTCAAGGGGTATCCCCATAGGACTACTTGGCCTTAGGGTTGACCTTCAGTGTTGGACTGAAGCTAGTTCACTCACGTACTCTTGCTTTCACTAATATTCACTCACAAACCTAAACCCAAGCTTGTTGACTTTGATCCCTTGATCTTTTTGGAGACTCATGTAGATGGTCCCTTAGACCCACTTGCCCTATGTTGAGGTCTAGCCAAGACCAGTACATTAAGGACCCAAAGTAGAGGATTCCTTTGTTCCATAGCTTAAAATAGGGTGGTTGGCTCTCCAATTTTACCAAAATACCCAACCTAACCTTTTGCCCCCCCCAAATCTGCCCAAATTACCAAAATACCCCTCATTTGCCAAAAAAATTACCAAAATACCCTTGGTGGCCCAAACTTACCAAAAATCTCAAAATCATTTCAAATATCTCTAAAATAAATTTAAACCCTTCAATTGAACCCAATTTGACAAATTTGACCATTTTGACTAAAACTCTCAAATTGCCCTTAAAGGTCCAATTTCTTCAAATTCACCCCAAATGTCCCTCAATTTCACCCTAATTTTCCCCAATTTCTATTATAAACTCAAATTAATCATGCCTATGATCATTTCAAACCAAATCCAAGCCCAACTGACCCACATTTGAGTCTGATTTCAACCCAAATCAAAAGGACCCAGTATAGCCCAAAATCAAAATCCCACTCAATTGAAAACAAAAATATGTCCAATTACCCCAATTATGCATTCTAAAGTCTTTTAAACATCTCTTCACATCAAATTGAGACCTCAATTGGCCTTGAAAAAGCCTCAATTTCACTCAATTTCAACCCAAATCAAAAATCCCCAAATTATCCCCAATTTAGCCATGAGCCCAAATTCCACCAAATTGAATGCCCTAACCAAAAAATTGGCACCCAATAAATGTTGAGAATTCTTCATGACATTGCCCTGGATCATTTTAAGCCCTCAATTTGGACCTAGCCCAACCTAAGCCCAAGTCTAACCCAACATACTTAAATTCCTTCAAATTGACCCACCAAATCAACTCAAAATCGCTCCAAATCTTTTCTAAATTCTTTGTGACAATCATCCACACAAAATTGCTCAAAAAATTGAGTCCAATAGCATGGCTAGCCTAAGACAAACCAAAATTCAATACATTTTGACCCAAATGGAACCCATTCACAAAAATTGAGTTAGCCATACCAAAGTGACCAAATTAATGTAACCACAACCACCATTTGGACTCTATTGACCAGCCTAAACCCACCCAAACCACTTATGTGAGCTATGGACCAATGGTCCCTTGATTTAAGGGATCTTAACCATGTTTAGCCTTATTTTAAAAATACTTTGTCACAATCACTTGCTATTGGGTGTAAATCATAATTATCCTCTGCCTCCCTGATCCAAGAAGTGACCATACCCTGGCCAGGCACCACTTCAACCGCCAAAAATACCAAGGCCAAAGGTGTCCCCATTGGTCAAAACCCAAAATTAAACCTCCCTAAGCTGGCCAAGTCTGATTGGTCACTAGAGCTCTTCATTCCTCAACCTAAGCATTGTCGCGCACCCACTGCCAAGCCCTAAGATCCATCAGGCAACCATGGCTATAAGTTAACCCCCACACAGACAAGAAAGAGTGTGAAAAAATCCATGAAGAAACTCTACCAAAATCTCACCAGAGCCTCTCCAAACCATCCTAAGTGCAATCCCCTTGCTTTTTGCCACTCACAACCAACAATTAGGGCCAATTTCATCACTGAAATTTACCTTAAAACTAGGAGAGATTTCTCCACTCCACCACAATGCACGAAACTTCAATTTAACCTGCACACACCATCCATAGAGTGAGAGAAGTTGATTCTACACACAAGTCCCATCACAGAGAGCCCCTAGCATAGCTCTAGACCAACACCTGAAATCCATTTTGATCATAATCATACCTAGACAATTCATCAATGCCTAGGTATTCATTTGGAGGTTCGTTGGACCCAATCAAAGCTACCACAACCATCTGATTGAGTCCTCCCCTCTCAGAATAAGGTATTGAACCTCAACCCTAAACTAAGATTGTTTTGAATCTTCATGTGTAATGGCTTGATTAACCATATATATATATACTCGACATGAGTAGATGAAGGTTTAAAAACAAACCCCATGCAATTTGTTTGAGTCTAGACAAAGATCTTAAGGTTTTAGTGTTAACGGTTCTTGGATTAAGTCATTTGGGGACGATAACGGGGAGCCGTCTAATCGCGAGTTTATTTGATGGACGGTGGAGATCAAGACACACAAAGATTTGATGCATAAAGCGCTTGTCGTGCGCCAACTGAGGTGGATGGCGGCATCAAATGGAGGAGCACCGCGTGTGAGTTCGGAGCTGCCATAAGATGAGTTGGCGTCGCATGTTTAAGTAGAGATATATAGATTTTTTGGATTTATTTAAATGCCTGAACTTCAAAATTCCATATCTTTTATTAAAAAAATCACAAAAATAATATTAAAATACCCTCTTTCTCAGTAAATAGATGAGAATAATGTGGACTAAAATTAAAAATTATTTTATTACTCTATGGTTTTTAATGAATTAAATAGTCTCTAGGGTATTTTAATTAATTATGATCAAGTAATGCTCACCATGCCTTGAGATTTTTAAGGTTTATTTCTTATGACAGAGGGGGTGCTCTCTGATTTTTCCAAGGTCAAAGAGTATATCTATGTTTCTAACCCTCATTTTTAAGCTAGAATGGCTATTTTGGCTTATTTTAATTATATAAATTAAAATGTTACTTAGAAAATTATGAGGATAATTTTAGTAGGTTTCTTGTAGTCAGAGAAGCTTAAGAAAAATTGTATGATTTTTTGAATAATTTTGTAAATTTCTAGTATTAATTAAATGCATATGTCTTGTTTTAATTCATTTTAATTAAATATTAATAAAAAATTAACAAAATCAATTCCACACTGTGTATAAAAATTATGCTTACAACTTGTAAAAATCTAAAATTATTTGATTAAGTTCGAGCATTATTGTTGATTTTCTAAGAAACATTATATTTTCGAACAAAAATAATTATAACAAATTAAATAAATTTGAGAAAATTATGAAAAGTAGTTTTCTGAGTTTCTTGTGATCAAGGAACTTAAAAAAAAATAAAAATTATTTTTGAGAAAATAGTTGATTTTTTAGCCTTATTTTGAATTTAAAATAATTAAAAATCTCAAAAAAACAAAAAATATTTAAAATATACCTAATTGTCTCCTGATCGTTTGGGAGTCATTAAAATACTTTTCCTAAATTTTACAAGTTAAAAATAAATTTTATAATCTTAAAAATACATTTTTCCATATTTTTCTCATTAAAATAATTATTATAAATAAATTATAAATCATAAAAATTCAAAATTTGGTTCTCTGAGTCTTCTGAACTCAGAGAAGTTTAATAAAAATAGAAAAAGAATTTTTGTAATTAAAACATTATCTTACATTTAATTAAATCATTGGAATTTGTTAATAATTAAATAATAATAATAATAATTTCATTCAAAAAATCTTGAAATTTTTTTTAGTTTTTATGTGACATAAGAGGACCTCTAGTAATTTTCTACCCACATTTTATCTTCTGATTTTTTAATTTTCTACCCACATTTGAAAATACTACCTTTTAAGTTTAAATGATTATTTAAATTAAATTTTGAAAACCCACATTTTATCTTCTGATTTTTTAATTGACCACCCATGGATCGAACACTCTGAAAATTCTCAATGTCATTTGAATTTTGATTAATGAGTTATGAGGTGAAAAGCACGAAAGTTAGAAGGGTAACTTTAGATTTTGGTGCCTTAATCAACATTTAGGGTTAATAAAGGGAAAATGAGTAATATTGATCCATATGAATGTGTTTGAATGATTGAAATACAATGAGATTAAAAGGTAGAAACTCACTTGCCACCTTCTCTATAATATGAACAAAAAATCCTAACTTCCCTAATCATCATGACTTGGAAGTTAATCAAGAACAAATGATTCTTAAGTGATGGGCTCAAGTTATGAAGATGATTATTTTCTTATCTTATGCCTAAAATTGATGATGTTATGGCTTTCAATAAGAACATATGTCACTTAAACCAAAATCTTAACCACCATCAATTTCCCCGTTATGAATATTAAGGGCTTGGTAGTGACCTAGGCTGGATGTCTAAACTCAATTGATTGGATTAAGAAGATAATATGATTTGTGATTAACATCTTTATACTACAAGCCTGAACATAATTCTGGGCACCATAATCTTTTATGACCCAGACCTGCCTGAGGGGCACCCAGTCACATAACTCTTAAATGAAATATTAATTGATTAACAGAGTGTCTTCGCCTTGGGATAAATAGGACATTAAGTTTCCATGAGAAATGTGATAACCTTAGCTTAACCTTGGATGACTAATAGAACAATATGATCGGTTCAAAATGAACTCAAAATATTTCAAGAAATCTCCAAAGTGATTCGGGGTCATGCCCTCAACACTTTGGAATCTCTTGAATATTTTAAAGGGCAAATTGAACTAGCTATATTTTGTTCTAAAATTATCCACTAAGATCTTTTGAGACTCAACATAGTCACAACTTAGGGTTTGATAGTTATACCTTCATCTACTCTTGCAATTTAATTTTTTTGAAAAAGTATATACATGTTTCAAAAGCTAACCTTTTAGTTGGAGGAGCGAGAAGAATCAATACGTATGCTTTTAAGTTATTGCATTTGCTTTTTTGTACCTCTTGTTTCTTGCTTGTATGCTTAAAGTCACCATGCATGTCAAAACTAAAACCAAGACCAAAACTAAAATTTAAATAAGATAAAATTCACCGCCATAACAGTCAAAATATAAGACAACTCAAAATTTAATCACAAACAAAACAACAAAATAAAAATTGCAACTAAATTATGATCTCTCTATCTGATGATCGATAATCCCTCAGAGGAGGCAATCTACGGTTGCTAACAAGATTTCCCACGGTCTAAACAAAAGTTTGGAACTCATTAAGTTATTTTTAGTAAATTCATTTGGACTACGTGAATCGAAAAAAAATAGTGGTGCCGAAATGAGGGACCTGTAGGATCTTAACTAATGTATCTCTAATCAGCTTTAACATTCCCAATAACATTTAAATAATCATGACCTTAAGAAATATTTGATTTGACAATGTGACTCGACACATTAGAAAACTTAAACTTGCCACAATGAGGAAGTTGGAGCGAGCATTATGGGTAGCATGACCCTATTGAACAATAAAACATGTCTATATTAGCTAAACCATTCCTTAGAATTAAACGATAAGCCATAGGATTTTGAGGTTGTCCGCCTAGTGCGACATAAATCCTTAAATTTTATTTAGGCCTTTGTATAGCCCTGCTATACAATATAAGCCTTAACTCATTTTAGGATTCTGAGGTTGTCGTTCGTCACGACCTAAATCCTTGCATATTCAAGCTATTTGTGTGATCGATTGATACGGGTGTAAGCCCTAGTTAAATAAAACTAACAAATAGAAACATTTAAATATTTCTCCACTAATATGAAGCCAAATAGTAGGATAGCTTAAGAAGTTACCGAGGTTCTCCTCAGGATCTGTGACATCTCTTAGTTCTTCTTCATTTGGATGTCATAATAAGTGTTCCAAATTTGAGTCATTCCCATTTCACACCTCTTCATTAGATTTCTTTGAAAAGTCCTATCCTTTGAAGTTCTTAAAGACAATATCTTTTGGTTTTTATCGAGAGTTTTCTTAGGTGACTTTGGTGATCTAAGATGTAATTAATTTTAAGGGCTAGCCTTTATAGGAAACTTTTCTGAACCCAACTTAATATTAACCCTATTTAATTTTTCATATTAAAATGGGGAACTTTTCCGCTTACAAATATAAATGGTTTAGCAGACCAAATGAATGTTATATCTTTCTTAGTTTAATTAATCAAGTCTCGTCCTCAAACCTTGTGTTTATCTTTCGTTATAGATACATAACTTGAGACGTAGTGATCTTTCATTTAAACTATAAAAATATGAGATCAGTTTGATTTCATATTTTTAATATATATATATACATATATATATATATATATATATATATATATATATATATATATATATATATATAT
>JXCR01126006.1:12779-55534 GCA_002079205.1 Phalaenopsis hybrid cultivar | reverse complement strand
ATATATATATTTGAGTAAGGTGCCAAGCTCCAATTCATTATTGAAAGCAAAGCCACAATACAAAGGAAATGTAAAATAGGTGAAAGGAGAGGGCCTATTGGCAGGAAGGCAACCTCTCAAAAACAACAATAGGAGTTTTCTGATGTATGGGAGAGGCAACATATCACTGGATAAAAGGAAGTTCAGTGGGGGAGGAATCCTTCTGCTCACTAAAGGTTCTTCAGTAGAGAGACCCCTTCTGGCCAGCCAGTTGGAGGGTCTATTTCCTTCTCTGTGGATGTGGGAGGACTTGATAGAGCAATTCTTACGCAATTGATGAATACCAGAGATCCAACTGATTAAGTTCTGTTGGGTATCACAAGAACCATGGATAATGTTAATAAGCTGCAAGGAGTCAGATTCAACCCATAGTTAGTTAAAATGGCAAGATCTGGCTAAATTGATGGCCCAAAATACAGCTTGACATTTTGCTTCAAGGGAGTCTAAAGCTTTAGCAGGAGATTGAAAAAACAAGATACATCTCACCTCATGATTCCTGAAGACACCACCAATACCAGCAGACTGAGATTTATAGCCACCATCAGTGTTGACTTTGGTCCATACAGGCTTTGGGAGAGTCCAACAAATTTGGTAATGTGTGGCTTGAGAGAAGGGCCCAGCTCCAACACAACTTCAAACTTTTTAAATTTAATCAATTTTTGTATAAAAGCAATGCAATTTACACCTACCTTCATAGGATCAAGATGGTAGTTGTCATGCTTTAACTGGTTTCTAGCCATCCAAACAAACCAAGCCACAATGTTGGGGATGTCCTGAAGATTGAATCTCCTCCAATCAGACCAGCGATTATAAAAAACCTCCCATGTTAGATTCATAGTTAGGGTCTTGAGTTTACCATTCACAAAAGACCAAACTTCCTGTACCCAAGGGCAGGCAAAGAAAAGATGGGTAATAGTTTCCTCTTGAGACTAGCAGAAAATGCATCAGGAAGGACCCCTCAGACCCTTCAATTTCAATATATCATCAGTGGGAATCAATTTTAAGAATAATCTCCATATGAAGAATGACATGGATGGGCTGAGGAATTTATTCCAGATTGTTTGACCACAATGTACCACCAGTTGGGGAGGCTGAGGGGAGATTGAGTTCTTTTTTATAGCAATTCTGTCTTTTACTCCATGTTTTACAGACAATTTTTGAAAATGGGATATTTGAGAAGGGCTGCAAAAAGAAAGAATCGGAGTAAGATTCTGCTTATCATGATCCCAGATGTCCTTCACAAGCAATGGAGAGGCTGGGGAATTCTGATCCTGAAGAAGGCAGCCTTCCAAGGACCAATTATCCCACCAGATGTTTACCATGCCCTCACCAATCTCCTAGACATACATTTGTTCAGCATCCTTCCTAAACTGTAACATCCTTTTCCAAATGGGGTAATCCGTTAAACCCATAGAGAGTTGGGTGGGGTGTTGATGCTTGCAATATTTACCCCAAAGAAATTCGGCCTAAAGGGAGGATTGAGATCTAAATTTGAACCAGAGTTTGCAGAAGTTAGTGAGCATAATTTGGGGGAACGACTTAAAGCCTAACCCACCCTCTTCAAAAGGTTTACACACCTTAGCCCAAGATGTCCAGTGTTTTTGCTTCCTTTGGCCAGTCCATAGAAATCTATCGAAGATCCCTTCTAGCAATCTTTGAGAAGACTTTTTCATGATGTTCGTTTGCAGAAGATAGGATGGAATAGCAGATAGAACACTTTTAAGGAGTGCGATCCTACCACCATTGGATAAAAATGAATTCTCCCATGCTTGTAATTTGCTTTGAACCTTCTCAATTATGTGATCAAATTGAATGTTTGTAGCTCTTCCTTTGATAAGAAATGCCCCCAGATATTTCACAGGGAGGTGGCTGTTTGTGAATCCAGTGAAATCAGAAACCCAGGTCTTTAAATCAGTTTTGCATTGTTTACTAAAAATGGAGATGCACTTCTGTTTATTTAATTTCACACTAGAAACATCCTGAAAGGTCTCCATATTCTGCATGAATAATTTAACAATAACTTTGGAAGATTTTGAAAAGATAATGATGTCATCAGCAAAAGCCAAGTGATTAATTAAGGTGGAAGATCTGTGGCTATAAAGAGAGTGGGGTTTCCTGGATGGCACCTCATTCAAACATCTGGATAAGTAGTCAAATACTAAGAAAAAAATGGTAGGGGAAAGGGGGTCACCTTGTTTTATACCTCTAGAAGCACTGAAAAACTCATGAGAGGATCCATTGATGAAGATAGAATGGAAGTTATTGGTCAGCCATCTGTTGATTAGAGAGACAAAGGAGGGGAAGAAACCTCTAGAAATAAGAACCTGTTCAATGAACTTCCAGCTGATAGTGTCATAAGCATTTTTGATATCCAATATATATATATATTAAAATGCCTTTCCAAAGAGGGCGACGAGATTCCTATTCTGGCGGTCGAAAGCTTCCAACGAGCAACTCCCCATAACCAAAATATTGTCGACCAAGCACCAACAAACTCTAACGTTGAACTTAATTCCATTCTCCTTGTGGTAGAACAAACTCTTGTCTCTCATTAGTCCCTCCCTGGGCATCTTGTCTCTCATTAGTCTCTCCTTGGGCATTTGGAATATAGATCTGATAGAACGGACGATGATGACAAACTCTGATGGAGTCTTCTTCGATCCATTTCTTTTTTAAGGTACATTTCATTATCTGCTTCCTTGATATAACTGGTATGGCTATATTGCATCTTCAATTTCCATCCAATATGCTCTAGATGTGCATTGAATTCCATCACCTTCGCTTCAATCGAAGCCAGGTTAGCCTCAATTTTGGTGATCTTTTCCGCAGTTCATTCGATACTAATGGCTAAGAAACCATTATACAACTTTTGTGCACTCTAAATAATGAACTTTTTCTTCATGGATTCCTTCTTATTCTTCAATTCCATCTCCTATGAAGACATCTTTCAAAATCTCTCTCATTCACTTAGATTTTAGGGTTAGAATTAAATTTTAGTAAAAATCCTCACATAACCCTTCCATTTATAGGCTCAAAACCTCCCTATAACTTTTAGGCACGTCTTGGAACTTCTTTCCCACATTAAAGATAACCAAATTCCAGGTAAAACTTCTAGAAACTGAGATTTGCACATGATTTTTAACTGTTGCGCTTAAGCGCCGCATGTTGGTGCTTAAGGGCCTGTGCTTAATTTAGCACAGATCAATTTAACGTCAAAATACTCATTCTAACATGTCTAAGTCACTCAATAAGGTCTTAAAATCATTGCTAAATCATTATATTATCAAAATACTACCACAATTTTAATAATAAATATGCAATGCAACCCAAACAATAATGTAACTTTAATGAACATAATTTATCTTTAAAACCTCATTTAAACTCCCAACTCCCTTCTACATATAATGCAAGTATATGTATCATTCAAGTAATACAAGGCTCTAATAGAGTCCTAGATATCAATCCCACAGGGAAGCTCGAAATATATATAAGCTAGCTATTAATATTCTATTCTTAAATTAAAATAAAAATAAAAACAAAGTAAAGTAGAAAGTTTGAAGTTAAACTACTCATATGAAATGCTACTAAATATGCAAATATACGACTATAACAGTTAAGATAAACTAGATGCTAAACTTTTAAAAGTAAAATTATTGAAATAAAACAAAGGTTTTTGTTGATGAAATCAAGTATGAGAAATTACCCTTCCCCTTTACAATAAAAAAATGGCTTGTGAAGAAATTGAAATTATTTGAAAAATACATTTAAAATTTGTTTTTTACCAAATAGGAGCAATCCTATTCTCTACCCTCTTCCGACACTATGAAGAACATTGTCTAATCCAAAGTTTGATCTCTAATTCTGTGGTTAGGCTGGGAGGATACCGACTGTCACTCTAGAGCTCCTGCTACTCCCTCACCTGAAGGCCAACATGCTTGCATTAGTTTCTAATTAACTGAACCAAATTGGGGATTCTAATTTGTCACCTTAAAATCTTCCAATTTTACATCTAACGAAGTATATTACCCTATTTATTTGCACCCAATCCCACGGAGGACATACTCTCCCATGAAGTCAAATGTGATTCTCCCTTTGTTGTATAAATCATACCCCCTTTCTAGAACATATGTTTCTCAACACATTTTAACAATTCAATTGGACAAATCGAAAAGTAAATGAAGATCAGAGTTCAAATCATAAAAATTTATCAACATTTAAAACCATAGAAAACAAAATCAATCCTTCACAAAACTATTTCTTCAAATTAGGGAGAAGGATAAAGAAGACTACTCAGAATTCATGAGAAGGATACAATAAAACACGAACTTCATATATAAGTTTACAAACAAAAGAAATGAAAAATATAACTTATCTCACAATCCTTCCAAAGTTCTCTCCAAGCCTTTCTTTCTTTACAAGCACTCTCAATTCTATCTTAAAAGTGTAATGAAGAAGAAATCTCTCACCTTCCCTCTCTTACAACCCTAGAAGACAATTTCCATGCCTTTAACTTTCTCTATCTATCTCTCCCTCTTGGTTCTCACACCACCTATCTTCTTTCACCTCCCTTTAAGTCCTTCTCCCACTTGATTTTATTTTGGTCTGCCTCCTTTGAAAAGAATTTCAATTTCCCTTCAAAATTCAAAAGTCAAACTTTTGAATTCAAAAGATACACCTATTTGATCCAAGAGCCAGATCCCTTCTAATTAGAACCTTCCAAAGTGTCTAGATGCATTAAATCACTTCATTAGGTGTTTAGAACAAGTGTCCCTTTAAAAATTCATGCAAAATTTGTCTCGAACCACCTTAATTTGAAAAAGTCGCACATGGCGCATCATGAGCTAGTTCTCTGGATTTCAGCGCATCATGCCCAAAACTGCAAAATTGGTTGTTTTTGCTCCAAATTTTGCTCCTTTTTCCGTTTTTGCTCCAAATGTCTAAAGATGGTATACCTGCAACTAAAAACACAAAAATACCTTTCTTTAAAGTGTAATATCGCCAAAAATAGGCATAAAAAATGGTACTTAAAACAGTATATTATTTTTGTGTATCAAAATGTTACTTAAATGTTATTTGTCTGCAAGAGACACCTTTATTACATAAAAGCATATGAATTTAGGATAGAAATTAACTTATCACTTCTATACTTTAGTTCAATAAATAGAATAGCAAAAATTAATAAAAACCTTTAATAACTTAGGTTCAAACTCCAAGTCTAGGACTATCTAGTAATCAAATTTAAGATTTATTAATCTTTATTCATTTAAAGAAGAATTGCATTTTGTCATGCTAAGGACATTTAGAACAATCATATGAAAAAGAACTTCAAGATAATTTTACTAAGAATGCTACTAATACTTCAATACGAGTTTAGAAAGTGTAATAAAGCTCCTTCCTTAAGTTGATTCAAGTGAATCCAATTTTTAATTAGGCAGCTCCTCAAGCTTCTCCTTACCTACTTTTTTCTTTTCTTTCTTTTTCATCTTTTTTTTTCTTTTATGATCTTTTTAATCCCTCATTTTTTTATTTTTCTTTTTCTTTTTTCAGGTGAGGATTTCTATATTTGGATAGCCTTTAATAGTTTTGAACTTCACTACCCTTTTCCTAAAGTTAAAACTCCACACCTCTCCTAACTTAATAAAGTCGTACTAGTTTATGATTTTTCATAAAGCCTTATTTCTTTCTTCTTAAATGAAACTCTAAAATTCTTAACACTTCAAAATTACAATTTTCCTTTACTTAAAATTAAGAAACATAGTCTTATCCTATCATATGAAATATCTTTAACTTTAGAATTGACCTTTATTAATAAAAAAAAATTAAATAAATTTACTATAATAGTTATAAACATAAGTATAGTCAGTCAAAGTTAAATCTTGATATCCTATGCCATGTTAAATTAATTTTGAAAAATATAGTTACTTAAGGACAAATTAAATTTATTTTTCTCCATTTTAAAAGAAAAATTTCTTTCCCCAAAACTTAATTTTTTAAATGATTTTAAGAATATTTTACTACAAAATTTTAGTTGGTGAATAAAAATAGTAAAAGTATAAAAATAAAAACTAACCTGTAGAGGATTTATGAACATGAAATTGGTTCTGTATACTGCAGGTACTAACTGTAAAACTACATATAGGCTTTAAAACATTAAACAAAACATAGTATATTCTAAAGAATTTGTTGAGAATTAAAACAGAAATACTAAAACTAAAAAACAAAAACTAAAAATAGTAAACATTCAACATGCTCAAACTGAAAATACTAAAACTAAAATTGAAAAGTAAAAGAGTCTACTATTACTATTACAAATTACAGGTTTACAACACAACATAAAAATCTTAAATCCAACAAGCATCAAATAAAAGTGCAACATTGTACAAAAAAATACATAAACAACACATAATATCAAATCAAACTTAAACTAAACTATCAGTTCTCAGCTCCTTCCTCCTCCTCCTCCTCATCATCATCTTCTTCTTCTTCTTCTCTCGCCTCTTCATCTTCATCATGAATGAGAGCATAGGGAAAAAAGCTGGGGCAAGCATGAAAGTTCACATTAGGTTCAATCATGAAGTGTCTAACCCTAGCATTTTGAAAATCTATAGCATGTTGAACTCTCCTCTGCTGATATTCATCATTATATGCATTTCTTGCTTCTATCTCACCCAACTGAGTCTATTTATTAATTATATCATATTGTTGAATCATGAGCTGGTGCATAATACATTCCAATAATGCAGAACCATAAGTAGATGCCTCTGTAGTAGATGTAGAGGGCCTATCCCTTCTTCCACTTCTAGACTCAACAAATGATTCTACTCTTTGAATCATGTGTCTCCCAATCAGATTCTGAGGCTATAATCTCTCTTCATTTCTATGAGATTCAACTTCTGAATGTTTACATAGAGTGAAAATCAGGGCAGGATATCCCAAGCCTCCAGCAGTAGCACTACCAACAATACTCTAAGCATGATGAACTATAAGAGCACCAACATCTATTGTCTTCATGTTCTGAATGCAATAGTTCAACATAGCTCGATCCTTTGTAACATTAGCAAGATGATTTGTAGGTAAAAGTCTGGCAGAGATGAAGTGATGCCATATTTTGGATTGAATTGTCAGCATTGAAGAAGGCAAGTTAACTATTTTGTTATTCTTTATCTTGCACTCCATTCTTCCATCAGTTAGAAAGGCAATGACTTCTTCCAGTGATGAATTAGAGATAACAAAAGTGACATATTCATCATGGAAGACATTCCTCATACCATATAACTTATTAATCCTTTCGGAGGTAAACTCAACTTACGTACCTCTCACCAATATATGATCTTCCATAGTGGACCTTTGGTTGACATAGCACTCCCGAACCATCGGGACGATCGCTACAACAGTGAAGTAGCAGAATCACTCCTAATTTCTGGCGAGAATCAACCTTTCAACCTCGCCACCCGGGTTCGTAAATGCCCTTTTCTGGACCAATCTCTGAGTCTCAATTTATGTATTATAACCGTATTCAGCCTTGAAATTAATAAACTTTAGAGAATCAAATTCACCCGACATTCTTCCTCTTTTTGTTAGGGGAGCCATCAAAGATTCTACGAAAATCCAAATAAATTTCAAATAAATTACTAAATTGCAAATCTAACTCTCTAAGCAAGATTATTTGGTAAGAAACTTTTCACCGTGAGATTTCTTCAAGCATTTTCATAAAAAATCCTATTATTTGGATCTCCCAAAATCAATGGTGAAAGTAAAAAATTTTTAAGTTAAGGTGAAGCTCAACTATGAAAATATGCTCCTTAGCTCGCACTGTGATGCCCTAGACTAAAGGTTGCAGGTGGAAGAAGACCAAGCAGAAAAATGGAGGTTTTCGTGCATTTCACGGGGTTTTTAGCCAATCTGGCTTGTTAGGACCTTTTATCCTTCATGCGCCAAGGCTTTATACGTTTGCGCATCATGCGCCAGAGCATATTTTTGCTAGATCTTAGTTTTTTGTGGAAATTTGCTCTATATCGCTTTTTGTCAACCTTTATTTGACTCAAATTAAACTTTCTAAGTATAGTTACACATCAAACTAACACCAAATTTTCACAAAAAAACATAAAACACATATTTATATATGAAATCCGAGTTATTACAAACTAACATATTTCAAGCCAACACAACAAATTATGTGTTCTAAAGCAAACTAACATCCTAACATTGAAATCTAAACATCAAACTTCAAAGCAATAAACATAGATAGTGCAACAATAGAAAGTAAAGGTAATCTAACATAACAAACTAAAATAAACAATACTAAACAAAACATCTTCTTAACTTTCGTCCTCCTGGATATTTCCCATAGACTGGTAGTACACATATAGATTGTAGAAGAGCCTAAATTGAAATTCATCAGTTGAACTTTCCTCCTCAATCCTCGCATGCTTCTTGAACATATGTACCAAACCGTCTTCAATACTCCCTATATATTCAAAATGTTCCTTGAGTCTCCAATCCAGGTGATCCAGCATTTCAGAAATATTCTCAATTGCATGCATAAGATTATGCACCTCTTTATCTATCTTCTTGATTCTCTTTGAAAGTGCACTCGAGTTGTAATAAGGCTGAATATGTGATGAATTCTAGGATCCTTTATCCATTAGTACATTCATATTATTTTCATCTCCCATTCTAATGCAACTACAGTAGACTTCAAGATCCATTGGCTTCCAAGGCAGTGGTACTTTCTCTTAACTTTCATAAGGTACTTGCGATTGACTAAAGACTTAGAAAATAGTAGATGGATGTCCCAATCCTGTTGTAGATCCATTCATGATCAAACCCAAAATTGATTTTACAATTATGGCTCCAATATCAACAAGTTTTTCAGTTTGAATAGAGTAGTTCAAGATAGCACTCTCCTCAGTGACCTTACAAATTTTCATAGTTGGAAGTAATTTTGAGAAAATGAACAAATGTCATGGCTTTGAAGTACAATTTAACAATCATGCAGAAAAACTCACATTCTCATCAAATTGAGCTTCCCAATTAGCATCTTCATCCGTAAGGTAATGGTAGATTTCATCCATGTTGTCTCTTGTTGCGGTAAATTTTACATAATGGCAGACAGGCACTTTCTCGATCATAAACATTTCGTTGATTCTCGAAGGAGTGAACTGCATAAACCTGCCTCACACTTAGATCATTCCTTGGTTGATCCCATGAAAATTTGCATAAAATTCTTTCACCACAGGAATACTACAACGACAGTAGTGTAGCAAAGCACTTTCCAATGCATTGTGCAATAACTTCTTCGACTCAAGTATTCAGCGTGTTGAATCCTTGATTCATTAATCCCTTCTCATTGATAAGCCTTTTCTTCATTATAACTCAATCATGCAACTTTTGTGCGCTGAAACTGATGAACTTTATTCGATTGAAAATTCTAAATCTAGCAAAGTTTTTAGAGTAGGAAGTCATAGGAATTGAAAAGTAGAGACTCTTCACTCATTTCCCCCCCCCCTAAAATATGTCTTAGAGTTGGTTTTTATGAGTTATTTTAAGGTGCCCTGCCAAAAACCACAAAAAATTGTCATTTCAAACATTTTAATTCATTTTCATCTTTGCAGCAAATCATGCACCGCTCTGGCGCATCATGCGCCAGCTCTCTGGAATTCGGCGCATCATGCGCCAGTTTCAAAATTTTAGTCATCTCAATTTTGATCAAATAAATTCTCAGTCTCTTCACAATATTAGACAATCAAAGATGTTTCTAAACAATTTTCTCAAATACACGGATTAAAAAAAGACATAAACATAAACATACATATAAAATTTTAAACAAAAACTCAAAAATTAAAGTAAAAAACGATACATATGGGTTACCTCCCACAAAACGCTTGGTTTAATATCGTCAGCTCGACATTCCCAGTCTCATTCTGGGTGATCTAACATGATAGTTTCTTTAGCATTTGGTCTTTGACCATCAAAATAAGGTTCCAATCTATGCCTATTCACTTTAAATATTCTTCCAGTTTAAGGAACTTCAATATTAACTGCTCCATAGGGATAGACTTTTATAACTCTGAATGGTCCTTTCCACCTAGACTTCAATTTTCAAGGAAATAATTTCAATCTTGTATTATATAATAGAACTTCCTGTCAAGGTTGAAATTATTTTTTTACAATCTTCCGATCATGTCATTCTTTCATTATTTCCTTATAAATCATTGCATTATCGTAAGATTCATTCGTAATTTCTTCAAGCTCATTCAATTGTGATAATCTTTTCTCACCAGCTTCTTTTAAATTGAAATTAAATTCTTTTATCGCTCAGTAAGCTTTATGTTCCAATTCAACTGACAAGCAATAAGTCTTCCCAAAAATTAATCTATGTGGGAACATTCCTATAGGTGTCTTATAGGTTATTTTGTATGCCCACAAAGAAGTATCTAATCTAATAAACCAATCCATTTTGTTAGAATTAATAGTATTCTCCAAAATTCTCTTAATTTCATGATTAGATACTTCCACTAAATCACTAGTCTGGAGATGATAAGCAGTTGTAATTTTATGTATTATATTATATTTTTCCACCAATCTTACAACTGTTGCATTTTTAAAATGAGATCCTCTATTAGAAATGATTACTCTCGACATTCCATATCTTGTCAAAATAATTTTAATTAAAAATTTTGAAACAATCCAAGCATCACATCTAAGTAAAATGATTGCTTCTATCCATTTTAAAAAATAATCCAACGCAATCAATATATATATACTTCCAAATGAAGGCATGAATGATCCCATATAATCTAATCCCTATGCATCAAAAATTTCAATTTCCAACATAAAATTTTGAGGCATTTCATTTTTTCTAGAAATATTACCCACTCTCTTAAGCCAATCACATGTTTATATCTAAATAGAGCAGGCCAATAAAATCCTGATTATAAACTTTTTCGAGCAGTTCTATCATTCCCAAAATGTCCTCCAAATTCAGAATCATGACATTTTTGCATAATCTCTTGAATTTCTTTATAAGGCACACATTATAACTAAATCTTTGCATTGTTTATACAAATGAGGATCATCCCAAAAATAAGATTTTGCATCATAAATGAATTTATTTTCCTGTTGTTTTGTGAGTCTATATGGTAAAATACCACTAATAATATAATTCACAACATCAGCATACCAAGGTATTTCCCATCCTTTTACAACATAAAGTTGTTCTTCAGGAAAAGTATCTTTAATCACCCTCTCCAGATCTAGTATTTATTCCTGTTCTAACTTTGATAGATGATTAGCTATTTGATTATCAATCCCTTTCTTATTTATTATTACAAAATCAAACTCTTGCATCAGAAGTATCCATCTAATTAATCTTAGTTTTACATCTTTCTTTTGCATCAAATATTTAATAACAAAATCGTCAGTATGCACAACACATTTAGTTCCAATCAAATATGATCTAAACTTATCAAAAGCATACAAAATGGCTAGTAACTCTCTTTCTGTGGTGGTATAGTTAATCTGAGCATCATTAAGAGTCTTGCTAGCATGCAATATGATCTTGAAATTCTTATCATATTTTTGCCCTAAATTAGTTGCATAATCACTTGTAACACACATTAATTCAAAAGTTTTCTACCAGTCCAGTGAAACAATTATAGGAGAAGTGATCAATTTTTCCTTTAAAGTTTCGAAGGCTTTAAGGCAATCTTGGTTAAAGTCAAACTTTGCATCTTTTTCTAGAAGTTGGCATAAAGGCTTAGTAATTTTTGAAAAATCCTTGATACATTGCCTGTAGAATCCAGCATGTCCTAAAATCTCCAAACTCCTCTTACAGTAGTAGGTGGAGGTTGGTTCAATATAGCGTGAATTTTTGTAGGGTCTACTTCCATGCCATTTTCTAATATTTTATGTCCAAGAACATTCATCCTGTAACCATAAACTAAGTTTTTGCCTAGTTCAAAAAGAGATTAGTCTTTTCACAACGTTCCAGAACTTTCCCTAATTGATTTAGACTTATTTCACATGAAGTTTTGAATACAAAAAAATAGTCCATAAAAACTTCAATCCTTTTTTCAATCAAATTATTGAAAATTGACATCATACATCTTTGAAATGTTGCCGATGTGTTACATAATCCAAAAGACATTCGCAGAAAAGAAAAAGTTTCATAAGGGCTAGTAAATGTTGTTTTCTCTTGATCCTTAGGGGCAAAATGTATTTGGTGATAACTGGTATATCCATCTAGAAAATAAAAATATTTGTGCCCAGCCAATCTATCTAACTTTTGGTCCAAAAAGGGTAAAGGAAAAAGATCCTTCCGGGTGGCAGAATTTAATTTTCTATAATCTATACAAATTCACCATCCAATGACTTGTCTTGTTGATATTAAATCAATATGCTCATTTATCACTACAGATACACCTCCTTTATTCAGAACACAGTGAATTGGACTCACCCAAGCATTGTCTGAAACAGGATATATTATTCCCGCATCTAACCATTTTATAATATCATTCTCAACCACTTCTTTCATCATAGGATTCAATCTCCTTTGAGGAGGAATTTTTGGTTCATGCTGATTTTTTAATAAAATTCTATGCATACAGATTGAAGTACTGATTCCTTTAATATCAGCAAATGTCCATCCAAAGGCTTTCTTATACTTTTCAAAGTTTCTAACAACTATTGTTCTTGTACATCAGTTAGTTTTCAGGATACTATGGCAGGTAGTATAGATGAATCTCCTAAGAATGCATACTTCAAATGTGTAGGAAGTGTTTTTAGTTCTAGTTAAGAGGGTTTCCTTAACATATGAAATCAAATTGTTGTCATTTTCTGCAGGATCTAACATTTCAATTTTTTCCTGAATATATTTCAGTTCTTCAATACTCACTTCCATAGACTCATCTTGGATTTTATCCACTTCTTGATGTTCCATATATTCCTTTTCAATTCGCTTTCATATGTATTTTTTAAATATTCATGGCTTAAATGCTCATTAATATCCATTCTGAAGCATTCAATCTCTTGTTCTTTTGCAGGGTATCTCATTGATTTTGGAATATTAAATATAACCTCTTGATTACAAATTCTTATAATTAATTCTCTTTTATGCACATCTATCAAAGTCGTTCCAGTGACTAGGAATGGTCTCCCTAAAATAATAGGAATTTCTTTATCTTAGCTCAAACAATCAAGGAAATTAAGCTTATAAAAATTATTACCACCTAGGATTTAATAATTTACAAAGTAAGGAGAAAAAGTTATCATGGAAGAATTGATATTGTAAATGGGAAGTCAATTACAGAGTCAAGGAGTTGCAATCAGAAACATGGAAAATTAATTGGGATGTATTGCTACTACACTTAGCAATATACCTCAAGGAACATTACCTAGTAATGTTAAAGTAAACCCTAAAGATCAAAACAAGGAGCAAATTAAAGCTATTCAACTGATAAGTGGAAAAGAATTAGAAGAAAGAGTTCAACGAGAAGTTGAAATAGAAAAAGATAAGGTAAAAAATGAATATTTTGGTGAAGAATTTCATTGTGAGTCAGAAAGTCCTACTAAACTAATGAAAGACCGCCACCTTCATTTCCTCAAAGATTGAAGTAGAAGTATAGAGATATTCAATTTTCAAAATTTTTGAAAATTTTAAGGAAATTGACGATAAACATTCTATTTGTTGAAGCTTTGGAATGAATGTCAAACTATGTGAAGTTCATGAAGGATATACTTAATAAGAAAAGGACGTTTGTAGATAATGAGACGGTTGCACTCAGTGAAGAGTGTAGTGCTATAATTCAGAAGAAGCTTCCTAAAAAACTTAAGGATCCTGAAAGTTTTATGATTTCTTGTGCTATTAGTGAATAATTTTATGGAAAAGCTTTATGAGATTTAGGAGCCAGTATTAATCTAATGTCATTATCAATTTTCAGAAGGTTGGGCTTAGGAGATATTTCACCTACAATTGTAACTCTTCAGTTCACTGATCATTCGATTACCTATCCTAAAGGACTTATAGAAGATGTTTTAGTAAATGTTGATGAATTTATCTTTCCTGTGGACTTTATTGTATTAGATATGGAGGCCGCTGTGTTTGCAACATTGTTTCCTCATTATGGATTTGCAGCTGTTGAGTTATTGTTACTCCAACTAAATTTTGGATGATTCTTCCAACCAGGATTGTAATAATTGGCATAAGGTTTATTAGATTAATAGTTTATTGCATTTAAAGTCTCATAAGAAGATTGAGATTCTATCATTTGTCCAAATGAGTTCTCCTCAAGCACATGTGTTATTTGAGAATAATTCATTCCATATTGATCTATCTTCTTCGATATGGCGACTATTTCAATAACTAATATAGATATTGCATCAGAATCATCAATACTGGCTACTCTTTTTGCATTTACCCTTTTTGAGGGCCATTGAAAATTATTAGTAGTCATTTCTTCAACTAATGAATAAGTTTTATCGAATGGTTTTGACATTAATGATCCACTAGCAGCATCATCAATTATCTATCTAAGAATCCAACCAATCAACTATAAAAAGTTTGAATTCTTAACCAATCTGATAATGCATGGTGTGGAAACTTTCTATTGAGATCTTTAAATCTTTCTCAGGCTTCATAAATTGATTCTCTTTCAAACTGACAAAAAGAAGTAATATCATTCTAAGCTTAGCAGCTTTTATAGGTGGGAAATATTTAGAAAGAAATTTTTGTGATAAATCTCCCTAACTTCTAATAGATCCGGGTGCTAATGAGTTTAACAACATTTTAGCTTTATCCCTCTATGAAAAAGGAAAAAGTCTAAGTCTAACAACATTATTCGACACTTCAACATATGTAAATGTAGCACAAAATTCTAAAAAACTAGCAAGGTGTAAATTGGGATATTCAGTTGGTGTTTCCCCAAACTGATTGTTTTGCACCATTGGGATAGTAGCAAGTTTAAGCTCAAATGAATTGGCAGCTACAACAGGGTTTTGTATACTAAAATGAATTCATCTATTCTAGGATTAGGATAATCCCTTAAAGGTCTCTGTCAATGTTCATTTTTATTTCCAGTATTAATTAAGTTGCAAGCCATTTTGCTGGAATGATTTTTCTCTTATTATTATTTTCAAATTTTCTAATAGTTCTCTCTAATTCAGAATAGTAAGGTACTAAGTTTTCAGATGTTATACTACACATAAACAAAATAAAATAAGTAACTAAAAATAAGCAACACATTTATAGAAGAAAATGTTCAAACTAAACTACAAATACTCTACTTTTTTTTAATTTTTTTTAAAATAGAATAAAATAACTAAGACTTTCCGTTACTTCCCGGCAATGGTGCCAAAAACATGATGTGCTGAAACTTGGGATTAAATTAATAATCAATATGCAATGTAACCCAAATAATAATGTAACTTTAATGAAAATAATTTATCTTTAAAACCTCTTTTAAACTCCCAATTCCCATTTACATATAACACAAGTATATGTATAATTCAAGTAATATAGAGCTCTAATTGAGTCCTAGATATCGATTCCATAGGTAAGCTAGAAATATATATAAGCTACCTATTATTATTCTATTCTTAAATTAAAATAAAAATAAAAATAAAAAAAAGTAAGAAGTTTGAAGTTAAACAACTTAAGTGAAATGCTACTAAATATGCAGATATACAACTACAACAGTTAAGTTAAACTAGATGCTAAAATTTTAAAACTAAAATTGTTGAAATAAAACAAATATTTTTGTTGACGAAAAGATTAAGTATTAGAAAAAACCCTTCCCCTTTACAATGAAAATATGGCATGTGAAGAAATTGAAATCATTTGAAAGGTATATTTAAAAGCTGTTTTGTGCCAAATGGGAGCAATCCTATTTTCTACCCTCTTCCGAGCGTTACAAAGAATATTAACTAATCTAGAGTTTGGTCCTTAATTTCGAGGTTAGGCTGAGAGGATATCGGTTGTCACTCTAGAGCTCTCACTACTCCCTCACATGAAGGCTAACATGCTCGCATTAATTTCCAATCAACTGAATCAAAATGTGAATTTTAATCTGTCACCTTAAAATCTTCCAATTTTATATCAAACGAAGTATGTTTCCCTATTTAATTGTACCAAATCCCATGGATGACATACTCTCCCATGAAATCAAATGTGATTCTTTCTTTATTGTAGAAATCATATCCCCCTTTTAGAACATATGTTTCTTAACATATTTTAACAAGAAATTGGCCAAATCAAAAAGTAAGTGAAGATCGGACTTCAAATAATCACAAATTAACGACATTTAAAATCGTAGAAAACAAAATCAATTCTTCACAAATCCATTTCTTGAAAGTAGGGAGAAGGATAAAGAAAACTACTCAGAATTCATGAGAAGGATACGTTAAAACACGGACTTTATATTTAAAAACAAGTTTGCAAACAAAGGAAATGAAAAACACAACTTATCTCACAATCCTTCCCAAGCAAATACGTAGAAGTTCTCTCAAAGCCTTCCTCTCTTAACAAGCACTCTCAATTCTTTCTTCGAAGTGTAATGAAGAAGAAATATCTCACCTTCCATCTTCTCTTACTGCTTTAGAAGACAGCCTCTAAGCCATTGACTTTCTCTCTCTATCTCTGCCGCTTGGTTCTCACGCCACCTATATTTCTTCGCCCCCCTTAAAGTTCTTCTCCCACTTGATTTTATTTTGGGCTGCCTCCTCTCAAAAGAATTTTAATTTCCATCCAAAATTCAAAAGTCAAACCTTTGAATTCAAAAGAAGTGCCTCTTTGATCCAAGTGTCTAATCCCTTTAAATTAGAACCTTCCAAAGTGTCTAGATGTATTGAATCACTCAATGTGTTATTTAGAACAAGTGTCTATTTAAAAATTCGCACAAAATTTATCTCGAACCTCCTTATTTTAAAAAATTCATACTTGGTGCATTATGTGTTAGCACTCTGGATTTTGGCACAACATGCGCTAGTTTGGCGCTACAAGCGCCAAACCCAAAAATTAGCTATTTTTGCTCCAAATTTTGCTTCTTTTGCTATTTTTGCTCCAAATGTCTAAAAATTTTATAACTGCAACAAAAACACAAAAATACCTTTTTTAAAAGTGTAATATCAACAAAAATAGGCATAAAAGGGTACTTAAAACAGCATATTATTTTTTTTGTATCAAGTGCTTGGTTTAATGTCGTCAGCCAGGCATAACAAGTGCTTTTTATGGTTGACCCAACACCATATGATCATTTAAATTTGTTACCATTCACTTTAAATATTTTCTCAGTTATATGATCTTTAAAATCCACAGCTCCATAGGGATAAACTTTTATCACAACAAATGAGCCCATCCGCTTGGACTTAAGTTTTTCTGGAAATAATCTTAACCTTGCATTATATAGCAAACATTGATGTCCTGACTCAAAGTTTTTAGTTAGATTTTTTTATCATGCCACATCTTCATCTTTTCTTTATAAATCTTAGCACTCTCATAAGATTCATTTCTTATCTCTTCAAGCTCATATAATTGCAATAATCTTTTCTCACCAGTATCATTTAAATTATAATTAGATTTCTTAACCGCCCAATATGTTTTATGCTCAATCTCAACTGGTAAGTGACAAGGTTTCCTAAATATCCATCTATATGGAAACATTCCTATAGGAGTTCTATATGCAGTCCTATAAGCCTACAAAGCATAGTCAAGTTTGACTACCAATCCATTTTTGTTGGATTCACAGATTTTTCCATAATTTTTTTAATTTCACGTTTGTATAATTCAACCAAACCACTTGTTTGAGGATGATAAGCAGTAGCAATTCTATGTTTTATATGATATTTCTTTAATAACTTATCCATTATTGCCTTTCTGAAATGACTTACCCCGTTAGTTATGATTACTCTCGGCATCCCAAATCCACAAAATATATTCATTTTTAAAAAAATTACAACACTTTTAGCATCGCATTGAGGTAAAGCAATAGCTTCTATCCATTTAGATACATAGTCCACTACTAAAAATATATATAAATTTTTTAAAAATGGTATAAATGGTCCCATGAAATTTAATCCCCAAACATCAAATATTTCAAAATCCAACATATAATTGAGGGTCATGTCATTTCTTATAGAAATATTGCCTACTTGTTGACATCGATCACAAGTTTTGATATAAGCGATAATATCTATAAGGATTGTAGGCCAATAAAATCTAGATTGTAAAATTTTGTATGTGATTTTATCAACACCAAAATGTTCCCCAAAATTAGAATTATGACGTTTTTGGATAATTTCATTAATTTCTTCTAATGGCACACATCTTCAAATAATTAGATATTGTCCTTGTTTATATAAAAATGGGTCATAAAAAAAATAAGTATTAACTTCAGATATAAATTTTCCCTTCTATTTATATGTCATTCTATAAGGTATAATATCACTAAAAATAAAGTTCACAATGTCGGCATGCCACAGAACACACCACTCATTAATATTGACCAATTTTTCATTTATAAAATGTTCATTAATCTCTTTTTGAAAATAGATTGTTTTCTCTAATTCAAGCCTAGATAGACGATCAACTATTTGATTCTCAACTCCCTTCCTATATATTATCTTAAAGTCAAATTCTTGCAAAAGAGAAACCCATCTTATCAGTCTAGATTTAACATCTTTCTTCTTCATTAAATACTTAATAGCAGAATGATCAGTATGCACTACACATTTAGTTCCAATCAAATATGATCTAAATTTATCAAAATCATATACTATTGCTAATAACTCTTTCTCAGGAGTGAAATAGTTAATTTGAGCTTTAAGAGTTTTACTAGCATAGTAAATTACTTTGAAAATTTTATCATATTTTTGTCGTAAAAGAGCTCCAATAGCATAATCACTAGCATCACACTTCAATTGAAAAATTTTTCCTTAATTTGGTAATACTATAATTAGTGTAGTGACTATTTTTTCTTTTAATAGCTCAAAATCTTTTAAGCACTCTTTATCAAAATAAAAAATTACATCTTTTTCCAGTAAATGACATAAGAGCTTAGCAATTTTTGAATCCATCGTATCCTAAGAAACTCCTAATTTTCCTTAGATTTGTTGGGGAAGGTAAATTAATGATCACTTGAATTTTAGTAGGATCTACTTCTATACCATTTTCTGATATCGGATTTCTCTATATTATTCCTCCTACTAACATAAATTGACATTTTTCCCCAATTAAGGACTAAATTTATTTCCTTACAGTGCTTAAGAACTTTTGATAAATGTTCTAAACACTAAAAAATCATCCATAAGAACTTCAATTCCTTTCTCAATTAATTCACAAAAAATATCTATCATACATTTTTGAAATGTAGCAGGGGAGTTACATAAACCAAATGACATTCTTCTAAAAGCAAACGTACCATAAGGACTGGTAAATGTTGTTTTCACTTGATCTTTAGGAGCTATTAGTTTTTGGTGATAACTAGTATATACATCCAAAATACATAAGTATTTGTGTCTAGCTAGTCTATCCAACATTTGATCTAAAAAGGGTAGTGAAAATTGATCTTTCCTAGTGGCAATATTTAATTTTCTATAATCAATAAATATTTGCCACCCTGTGGCTTGTCGAGTAGGTATTAACTCGTTATGTTCATTCAAAGTTACAGTCACTCTTCTTTTCTTAGGAACATAGTGAATTGGACAAACCCATGCACTATCTGAAATAGGGTAGATAATTCCAATATCTAACCCTTTTAAAATTTCTTTCTTAAAAATTTCTTTCATAACATAATTCAATCTCCTCTGAGGATCAACCCTAGGTTTGCAGTTCTCTTCCATATAAATTCTTTGCATAGAAATTAAAGGACTGATTTTTTTAATATCTGCAATTGTCCATTCAAATGCTTTCTTATAACTCTTCCAACTTAAACTTATTCCTTCTGTTGAAGTTAATTTTGAGGAAAATATAATAAGTAATGTTGAGGAATCATCTAAAAAGGTATATTTTAAATGTTGAGGAAGTAACTTCAACTCAAGCTCAGGAGGTCTGTCAATTGATGGAAAAAAAGATTTATCTTTTTCGTTCGTATCCAAAACTTCAAAACTTTCTCGAACATAGTTTGAATCTTCCTTGTAAAAATCTTCACATTCATCTAATTCTTCTTCTTGCTCATGTTCCAACTCTTTCATTTAAGATTTTCTTCTTAATTTGTTTTGAAATGGTATTCACAAAGATATCTTATCACATCCATTCTGTAACATTAATCATCTAGACCTTTTGCAGGATACTTCATTAATATTGAAATATTAAATGTAGTTGTTTGATCATTGATGCGCATAGTTAATTTGCCTTTTTTCACATCTATCATTGCTCTTCCTGTGGGTAGGAACAGTCTCCCCAAAATGATAGGTATCTCTTTATCTTCCTCCAAAGTTAGAATAATGAAATCAATAGGAAAGATAAATTGATCCACTTTGACTAAGACATCTTCTATAACTCCTTTAGTATATGTTATGAAACGATCTGCTAACTACATAGTTACAGTAATAAGGGATATTTCTCCTAATCCCAATCTTTTAAATATTAATAATGAAATAAAGTTAATGCTTGCACTAAAATCACATAAAACTTTCCCTTAAAATTTGTCTCCTATCGCACATGTAATTGTGAAGCTACCACGATCTTTAAGCTTTTCAAGAAGCTTTTTCTAAATTATAGCACTGCATTCCTCACAAAGTGCAACATTCTCTTTATCTTCAATCTTCTTTTTCTTAATAAATATCCTTCATAAACTTCACATAGCTTGAAATTTTTTCTAAGAGTTGAACAAATGGAATATAAATTATAACCTTCATACAAATTTACAGAAATTTTGAAAATTGCTTATCCAACTTCTGTTGACAAAGTATCTGAAGAAATGGAGGTGGTGGGTTTTCCAAGTTAATTTGTAGCGGAGAAATAGGTCTTTCTAAACCTTTCGGAGCGTCCTCTTTTGGTTTTTCAATTTCTTATCTCGTTAATTCAATTTATCTTTTATACCCTACCTTCCAAATCTCTATGTTTCTAAGATGAAAGACTTTTACTTGCTCTTTATTCTATTCTTTCGGGTTTACTTCAATATTACTAGGAAGTGTTCCTTGGGATGAATTTGCTATTTGTCCAAGTTGATTCTCAATATTTTTTATTGTAGCTTCTTAACTTTGTAACTGATTTCCCATTTGTAACACCACTTCTTCTATAGATAAACTTTTCTTCTTACATTTTGGATTACTATTAAAATCTGGACGATAAGTAGAACTATAATTTTTATTCCCTTGGTTGTTCCAGTTTCCCAATGGTTTTACTTGATTGCTCCCCCATTGCAGATTATTACCACTCGAGGTATTATTCTAGTTAAAGTTGGGATGGTTCTTCCAACCTGGGTTATAATAATTTGAATATGACTTATTTGGCTTGTTATTTATGGCATTCAATGTTTCTAATGATGCTTGAGAATCTACCATTTGAGCTGTGAACTCTTTTCAATCATGGAATTTGATTGAGAAAAAAACATTCCAAATTGTTCTAAATTCCTTGAAATTGCAACAACTTGATTTGCTAACATGGAAAAAACATCAGATTCATGAAAAATTGCTACTTTCTTAAGATTTACCCTCTCAGAAGACCATGGAAAATTATTGGTAGCCATTTTTTCAATTAAAGCATAAGCGTCGTCAAATGGTTTTAACGTCAATGAACCACCACCGGCGGCATCAATAATAGATCTAAGAGACCCAGCTAATCAATTATAAAATGTTTGAATTATTAACCAATTTGGTATAGCATGGTGTAGACACTTTCTTAAGAGTTCATTAAATCATTCTCATGCTTCATAAATAGATTCCCCTTCAAACTGACTAAAATATGTAATATCATTTCTAAACTTCATAGTTTTTTTATGGTGAAAAATATTTAGCAAGGAATTTTTTCGCTAAATCACCCTAAGTTCTGATAGATCTAGGTGTTAACGAATGTAGCCATTTCTTAGCCTTATTCTTAAGTGAGAAAGGAAATAATCTAAGTCTTATAAAATCATCTGATACACCGTCATATTTAAATGTAGCACACAATTCTAGAAAATTGGCAAGATGTAAGTTTGCATCATCAGTGGGTGATCCCCCAAACAAATTATTTGATATCATTTGGATAATAATAGGTTTAAGCTCAAATGAATTAGTCACTATAGTAGGTTTTTGAATACTGCATTGAAGTTCATCTACCGTAGGGTTAGCATAATCTCTGAAAGATCTAATTTCTTCAACATTTTGATTACTTTGATTTGTCATTTCTTGAAATTTATTATTTTTTCAGTAATTTTTATTTTCTTAATTTTTATAATTATTGTTTCTAATTTAGAATCGTAGGGTACTAGTCCTTCTAAACCTGAACTACACATACAATATTACAAAACAACATAAAATAAAATACACAAAACAAAAGTTTTATATAAAAACAGCACTACAATATTCCTATAATAAATCTTAAAGTTTAAATAAGACTTGGAATATAAATTTTAATTTCTAAAAATTTCTTTAAATTTATTTTTTTCAATAAAAAACATCAATTTCAATCCCCGGCAATGACCCTAAAAACTTGATCCCTATTGTCTATATGCAATAGCATTACAATGTATGCGATTATATTTTTAACTTATATTTCCTACTTTGCAACGACACCAAAAACTTGACTCTAAAGAAAGTATGAGTTTATCTTTTATATTTATATGTTAAGATATTACAAAAGTATACGTATCATTATCAAGTAATATAGGATTTTTTGTTAAGCCCCGAATAACGAACCCACAGGGACTGGTTTAACTCTTAACACAGGAATTAGACAGCAAACCTCTATTTTAAAAAGATGCTTACTCAAAATATTGATATTATCACATGAATGAAAGTTCAACTCTTTTTGGATATTTTTGATAATTGAAAATAAAATAACAGCTAACTAAATATAACTTGAGTTTTTGTAAGATAAAAGCACCAAATTTAAAATATCTTTTTCCTTATCATGGATCAGTAACAAGTATAGGAATTCTATTGTGAAGTTATTCAAATTGCGTTGTGCCAAATATGAGCAATATTATTCCTTACCCTTACTAGAGATGCTATAAAGAGCATTGGCAAATTTAAAGTATGAATAGTTTTGAAGACCAGTTTCATAGGGAAGATACCAGCTCTCACTCTAGAGTTCACTCTTCTTCCTCCATTTGGGGGCTAACAACTCGTGTCAAAACCTTATAATATAAACTAAGTTGAGGGCTTTAGCCTGTCACTCTAAAGTCCTCTAACTCTACACCCTTCAAAGTTTATTTCCCTATTTGTTTTCACTCAAGCATATGAATTATATTCTCATCCATACAATCTTAAGTGATTCATACCAATTGTTGTCTGAGACAATACTATTATGGATCTTACATGTTCTCACAACAAATTTTAACAACTTAATGGGCCAAATCAAGAAGTAAATTAAGTACATGTATTTAAATCATCACAACTTATTCCGACATTAAAGATCAATATTTTACACAACTTCCATCCAAAACATTAATTACTTATCATTTTAAGGAAAAATTTAAAGAAAACTACTCAAAATTTATAGAGAAAACACAACCACAATCTAGTTTAAAAGTAGGAATCATTGTCAAACCAACAAAAAGTCTAAATTGAAACCAAATGTAGTAACAAAAGATAGAAACTTATCTCAAATCCTCTACCAAACTCTTAAAGTTTCTTTAAATCTCTTCTTCTCTTATAATACTTTTAACTCTTAAAAACAAAAACTAAGAAAAAAAAGGAAAAGGTAAATGCAAGTGGCGTCTAAAAGTCTCTCCTATAAAAAAAAAGAAGAGTCTCCGTTTAGCAGCAACAAAGAGACTATAAGAGCCCTTAATCCACTCCAACTCCCTCTTTTTATAGTATTCTAAGTGGTGCCTTGGCATCTTTTCCAATTGTGTCCATATTTGATGAATTTCTCCAAAAGATACCTCCTTTCAAAAGTCCTTTTAATATATTTTCATCCGTAGTGGTTATAATCACTATTTTTTGCCAATAGGTTCTTCAAAATTCATCAAAATTCATTAAATTGTCAAATAACTGCCACTGGTGCTTAAGCATAAGGTCTCTGACACTTAAGCATTGCCTTCTCTAGCGTCAAGTCTAGGCGCTTAGGCGCCACAACTCTTTTGCACCTTGTCATCATTTTTGCTCCAAATTTGATCCTTTTTCACTTCTTTTACCATTTTTCATCTTTTTTATTGTACCTGAAAATAAGTGTAAAAATGTGTACATAAACACTATATATTTTAGGTGTATCACTATCACAGTTCTAACAATGCTCTGAGGATTACGTATAATAAGAGCACAATATCAACAACTTTCATTTGTTGAATACAAAAATTTAGTACTGCTCTTTCCTTAGTTATTTCACTAAGGTGATTAGTTTGAAGCAATTTTGCATAGATAAAGTAATGTCATGCTTTAGATTGAACATTTAACATTTAAGTGGAGAATTAAATTTATGATTACTCTTAATCTTCCATCCTCCCCTTCTATCAGTAAGGTAGGAAATACTTCACAAGTGATGAATCAAAAATCACAAAAGCAGCGTACTCACAGTGAAAGTCGTTCAGCAGCTCATAAAAATGTGTTTATTCTTTCACGAGTAAATTCAACATGTTTACCTTGAATATAAATGTGCTCGTATGTAGTCACCCATAGATTGGCATAAAAATCTTGAATCATAGGAACAATGGCTACTATGGTGAAGTAGCAAAAGGTTTCCACTTACGAGCAATTATCAACCTGTGAATTTGTCCTTCTGGGTTTGAAAATGTACATTCTTGAGTCAATTTTCTGGCCCCCATCATTGTATTATAATTGTATTGAGCCTTCAAATTTATGAATTGCCTCACATCAAAAGTTCCCAAAGGCCTTCCTCTCTTTACTCTTGGAGCCATAAAAATTTCTAAAAAAATTTTCATAAAATCCAAATAAATTCACAATATCATAAATTAGACTCCAAAGTGTGAATATTTGGTAGAAAATTTTCACCATGGGTTCTCTTTAAAATTCTTCAATAAAAACTCAATTTTTTGAATTTCCATAATTTAAGAAGAATACATGGTGAAAAAAAAATTCTAAGTTAAAGTGAAGCTCTTACCTAGGGAAGATAGAATCCAAGAATTTTTAGCCTTCAAATCACCTTAAATCCTCCAAATGGCAAGCCTTAAGTCGAGTTTCAACCTTAGTTTAGAGGGAGGAGATGACTGAAGTAGTAAAAATATAATTTTACAGAGTTTTTTTGCAGTTTTAAGTAATTCTGGGCGTTTCTGTGAAACTGGCGCCTCAAATGCCAAATCTGGCGCTTCTCACGGCAACACCAAAATTTTTCAAATTTCAATTTTCTTTATAATTTGTTGCATACCACACCACTTCAACCTCCAAATGACTTAATTAAATAATAATATTCATAAATAAACAATTCTCTAATACAAATTTTCAGAAACAACACAAAACTCCCATTTATATATAAAATCCCAACAATTACAAATAAACAATTTTCAAGCCAACACATCTAATTCAATGTTGAAATCAAGCCAACTAACTAATGTTGAAGCCTAAATATCAAACACTTAACAAATAACACATATAAAGTTTTAGAATAAAAGTATATGAAATCCAACATAAATACATAATGCACAAATGCAATTATAACTACGAATTCTGTACTGAAACGAGTTCAAACGTCTTCTTCACTTTCATCTTCTTGAATGTTTCCCATGGATTGACAGTGAATGTAAAAATTCCAAAAAGGTCGGTGAGGAAATTTGTCCATCGAATCTTCTTTAATCCAAGAATTTTTCATAAACCTTTGCACCATACCTTCTTCATTACGGCCGGTATGTTTAAATTGTTTCTTCATCCTACAATACAAATGATCAAATATATCAAAAATATTTTTAATTGAATTCATAATATTTCATACCGCTTTCTCCAACTTCTTGATCGTTTTCAAAATATCATACAAACTATAAGGAAAGCGAGGCTGAATAGGTGATGAATTTTGAGATGCTTGATCCATAAGAATATTCATATTGTTCTCCTCCTCATTTCTTATGTAGTTGCAACAAACTTCTAGGTCTGTAGGCTTCCAAGGGAGAAGCTCTTTTTCCCAACTTTCACAAGGTACTTGTGACTGGCTGCACACAAGGAATATGGAGATGGATGTCTCAGCTCATAAGTTGAATTGTTGATAATCAAACTAAAAAAAAATTTACAATTAAAGAGCCCACATCAATAGGTGATGTGATCCTAGTGTGTACTATTTTTTTGCGTGTTTTATGTCAATTTAATTTCCCTACAAAGTTGCCAAAAAACTTGACCTAACCTATAATTACATAGTAATTTAGCTTCCAAAATATGGCCAAAAACTTGACTCAACTTATATTATAGCAGTTAGTGTGCAAAATCAAAATGTTGTAAAATATAAAAATAGTTCACACAGTAGTCTTATTTAAGAACCCCGGTAACAATCCCACAGAGAAGCGAGGTAAGAAATGCCTTAGGCTAATTATAGTCTACTGCTATCAGTCCTTAGTTTGTAAAATATTTATCAGTCCTAAATATAAGTTTTCTGTTTAAAACAACCAACAACTACTCCTAAATGAAAATATTAATTTAAAAGATAACCCTTTTTGATGATTTGGTTTCGAGAATTTTGAGATGTTAAGAACTACTATTCTTATGTAGTGAATTGGATAATGTATAAGAATGAGATATATTAAATCTTGTATGTGTTAAATAGGAGTAATATTATTCTTTGCTCTTAATAGATATGCTATAAAGAACATTGGCTAATTTAATGTTTGAATAATCCTGAAGATGGGTTAGGTGGAAAAGATACTAGCTCTTACTCTAAAGTTCCCTCTTCTCCCTCCACCTGGGGGCTAACTTCTCGCATCAAGGCCTAAAATAATAAACTGTATTTGGAGCTTTAGTCTGTCACTCTAATGTCCTCTAACTCTACACGCTACAAAGTTTATTTCCCTATTTTTTTGCACTCAACCCCATGGACTACATTTTCATCCATGAAATCAAATGTGATTCTTATATAGTTGACTGAGACAATATCATCACAGATCTTACATATTCTCACAATAAATTTTAACATTATAGCTGGCATAAATTGTAATGTAAATGAAGTTCAAGTAAAAACCATCACATTTATAATTAAAACTAAGGCATCCTAAAAATCCTACACATGAATCCTACTCATTGCAAAGGAAAAGTAAATGAAAACAATGATATAATCTTCTAATGTGACTATTTCCTAACAAGAGGAAAGAGTAAGAAAAAAAACTCAGAAAGAACGAAGAAAATACAACAGAAAACTTCTTTACATAAAAGCAAATCTACTAGATAAGTGTTTACAAAATAATAAGATAATGAAGAACACAACACTTAGCTTTTTCCTCTTGAAAGAAAGATAAAGATCTCTCCCACAAGGTCTCCTGCTAATCCATGCAATGCTCATACAATTCCTTATAGATTCCCTCAAAATCTCGTCTTCAATCTCTTTAGAAAAGGTAGAAATCTACATTTATACTCTTATTCTAAAATCCCTAAACATTCTATCCATTTTCCCATCTTCCTCCTCTCTTTGTGAGACACAACAAGTCCCTCTTTTTAAAGAGAAACAAAAACCACATTTTTTCCCATGAGACACATCTCTTCACTCCAAAAGACACACATCTTCACTCCAATAGACACATCCTTTCATCCAATAGCCTTTCCAAGTGTCTAAATTCATTGAAGCACTCATTGGGATTTGCATAGCCATCTAGAATCTTCCAGAACAATCTCAGGACCACCAAAATCATCCAAAACCGTTCAAAACTTTTTCTAACACCTAAGCGTTAGTTTCCAGTGCTTAGGTTCCATTTTCCTGTCATCACTAGCACTTAGGCAACATTTTGGGTGCTTCGGTGCCACTCTGGGCGTAGCTCCATCATTTCGTCCCATTTAGCTCCATTTCGCCTCGTTTTAACTTCTTGGCGTTCCATATTCATAAAACTACAAAATAGAAATGAAAATAAACTTTCTTTAAAGTGTAATTTTATTTAAAAATATGTGATAAATGTAAATGAGATTAAGCATAGAAATACATATCGAAATGTGTCAGGTCATAATTTTCTTCCTTACTTATTTTGACTCCAAATTGCACCATTTTTTTTTCTTCAAAAGTTTATTTCTTCTACTTGAAACCCAAATTATGCAAAATAAATTCAATTAAAGTGTAATGTCATTTATTTATCTAAAAAAATGAGCAAAAAATGTATATGAAATAGTAGTCATTTTATAGGCGTATCAATAGGTCTTCCGGTTTGAATACAATAATTCAAAATCACACTTCCTTTCGTCACTTTGCTGATTTTCATAGTAGGAAGTAGTTTTGTTACAATAAAGAAATGTCACACCTTTAATGCAAGATTCAATAATGACGAAGAAAAACTTACATGTCCATTATCTCTTATCTCCAAATTTTCATCTTCATCAGTAAGGAATTGATAGAGTTCATCAGTGTTGTCTCTTGTAGTGAAAAAATTTGCATAGTGACAAATAGGAGCGCTTTCAATCATAAACATGTCATTTATTCTTGAAGGAGTAAATGGTACCCACCTACCTCAAACATAGATGACTCCATGGTTAATTCCATGAAGATTAGCAAAAAATTCTTTCACCACATGAACTCTTATCGCAGTAGTGGTATGACAAAGTACTTCCCATAATCTTTGTGCAATAATCTCTTCCACTCAAGTATTTGGTGTGTTGAATCCTTGATTCACAAAGCCTCACTTCTTGATTAATCTCTTCATCACAAGAATTCGATCATATAACTTTTGTGGATTGAAACTAATAAACTTCCTAATTTCAATCTTGTATGTATAATAAAACTTATTGTCCAGGCTTAAATTTCTTTTTAATTATCTTTAGATCATGCCATTTTTTTATTTTCTCTTTATATATCCTAGCATTATCATAAGATTCATTCTTAATTTCTTCAAGATTATTTAGTTCCAATAATCTTCTCTGAGGAGCATCTTTTAAATTAAAATTAAACTTCTTAATAACCAAATAAGCTTTATGCTCCAATTCTACTGGTAAGTGACAAGTCTTCCCAAAAAATTAATCTACATGCGGACATTCTTATGAGTGTCTTATAAGCTCTGCTATAAGCACATAATGCAGTATCTAATCTAGCATACCAATCCATTTTATTATGATTTATAGTTTTCTCCATTTTTTTTAATCTCATGATTATATACTTCAGCTGAATCACTAGTCTTGGGATGATAAGAAGTTGCAATCCTATTTATAATATCATATTTTTCCACCAACTTTTCAATTTTTTTTTTGTTTTGAAAGTAAGATCATCCATCAATAATGATTATTCTTGGCATTCCATATCTTGTAAAAAAAGTTTATTAAAAATTTTGAAACACTCCAAGCATCACATCTGGGTAAGGCTATTTCATCAATCCACTTTGATTCATAGTCCACTCCCATTCTGTATTTCACTGCTCCTGTTGTGGCAATGGATGCTCTCGAGGCTGAATTCATAACTATCTACTGGGTTATCAGAATTGCTTGTTACTGCTATATGGGTCCTTGGATTATAGAAACAGATTCTACTAATTGTATTAAAATCCTTCTTCATGATGAAACCCCCCTTGGAATTTAACCAGATGGAATAATCTGTTAGTTGCCCTACTACCCAGATACATGATCAATATCAATTATATTCCTAGAGAGGGTAATTGTCTAGCTCATTGGGTTGCCTCCCAGGGTAGAAATACTGAACAAATTTTTGTTGCGCTGACACTTACACCTGAGTTAAAATTCCCGCTGATTGGTGAGAATTTGGCACTCCCCTATATCAAATGTATGTAACTGCTATGGGAGGTAGATCATTGGGGGAAGGTATTGAGTTACATGGTGTTAGGCTTTACTNATATATATATATATATATATATATATATATATATATATTAAAAAAAAAGGAGTGATAGAGACTCCCTACATGTTAAAATGAAATAAGGTTACAAAGCAATATGTGGCCTGGTTCACAGACAAACCAAGGATCACCCAAAAAAGGGGGGGCAAGGCCTCCCAAGAGAAAACAAAATGCTAATGTAACCTATCAAGAAAACCTATCCCCAAACAATAGGGCTGAAGAGAAGAAGGAAATGAAACATAACAAAACAGTAGGACATAGGAAACAAGAGCCCTCTCTAGATAGGGTGGTTAGAATAAACATCAGTGGACATCCTCCTTCTAATATAAGGCAGAGNCATGTCCCCAAACAATAGGGCTGAAGAGAAGAAGGAAATGAAACATAACAAAACAGTAGGACATAGGAAACATGAGCCCTCTCTAGATAGGATGGTTAGAATAAACATCAGTGGACATCCTCCTTCTAATATAAGGCAGATCAGAGAGATCTGCCCTAACCAACCAAGCCAACTCCACAGGAGGGGTAGTACAAACTTTTGGCAACATAGACAAAGCTCCTTGATGTGCAAGCCAATTAGAAAATTTGTTACCTTCCCTGAAAGTATGTTTCCAGATAATCTGAAGGTTATGAGTCAACTTCATTTGAGTGATTTGATTAACAGAATGTAGAAGAAACCAAGGTGGGGAGATGTTATCTTTTAAAAGTTGGAATAGCCATAATGAGTCCATTTCCACAATTATTAGGTTCCATCCCATAACAACAGCTGTTTGAAGGGCCCATACCACAGCTAAGGCTTCAGCCTGCAAAGCATTAATTACAACAGTGGGAGATTGGAAACACAATAGGCAATCCCCAACATTATTTCTAAAAATCCCTCCAATTCCAGCAATGTGACTTCTATAACTCCCATCAGTGTTGATTTTGATCCATGGATAAGAAGGTTTCCTCCAATGGAACAGTTGTAATTTTGGTATGGCAGCAGAAACTTGGGTATTGAGGATTTGGGAACATCCAGGAATTTTAATCTTATACCCCATGATATTGATTATCTTAAGAGTACATGTCAAGTTGTTGGTAGCAATTTGTGTAGCACTTTGGATTTTCCCCTCATATTTACTTCTATTCCTTGCCATCCAAATGAACCATATAGTAATAAAGGGGATCAATTCAGCATGGTTCCCTTTCCAAACTCTCCAGCAGTCAAGGATGTTACCAAAATTCAGTAAATGGGAAGGGAAACTAAGATTAGTAGCTACCTGTGTCCAAACCCCTTGAGCAATAGGACAAGAAAAAAACACATGATTTAAGGATTCCTATTGTTGGCAATAGAAAGCACATCTTGAAGTTCCTTTTAGAACCTTGAGTTTGAGTATATCATCAGTGGGACTAATATTATGAAAACATCTCCAGGTGAAGAAGGACATAGAGGGGCTGAGGTATTTCACCCACATGGCGTTACCCCAATCCTTATGGTGCCAATTGTTTAATTGGCAATAGAAAATTTGGTAAAAGAAATATGAGGAGGATTTTTAGTCACAATTCTATCTGGTTTCAGTGGAGTAATTAGGACTTTAAGAATTTGAAACACTTGTTCAGGATTCACCATTGAAGCTAACATGTCTCTATTCTAAAGATGATTATTCCAGCAAATATGAATAAGAGTGTTGATAGCTGAGTCCAGAGAGGTTGATGGTTCCAATTTACCTTCCAGAAGCCAATTATCTAACCAAAAATCAACTTTGCCTTCTCCCACATCCCAGATAAAAAGGTTTTCAGCCACACACCTAATATGCAAGAGCTCAGTCTAGATTTTAGAATCCCCAGGTTTTCTGCAGGTAATTGATGTGTGGGAGTGTTTGCAACATTTTAACTTCATATAGTTAGCCCACAAAGATTTTTGTCCTCTAAATTTAATCCAAAGTTTACAATAGAATATTTCATGAAGCTGTTGGAAGGACTTCATGCCACGCCCCCCTGCAGCTAGAGGCAGACAAAGCTTCTCCCAATTAAAGCATGTTTGTGATTGCCTTCCCATAAGAACTTATTCAACATCACCTCTAGAGTTCTCTGTGTACCTCTTTTCATTTTCAGCATTTGCAAAATATTCATAGGGAAAGAAGCTAGGATACTTTTAATTAAGGTTAACCTTCCCCCTTGAGACAAAAAGGAATTAGTCCAACAAGAGATTTGTTTGGATATTTTAGAAACCACCTCATCAAATTGAGTCTGTTTCTTCCTTCCTTTAATTAACAGTACCCCAAGATAAACCAAGGGGTTAGTAGTAGATTTAAAGCCAGTGAAGTCTTTAATCCAATTTTTTGGTAGCATGATGTAGCTTATTGCTAAATATAAGATGACATTTCTTTGAGTTTAGAGAGAGACTAGAGATCTGTTGGAACAAGTTCAACAGATTAATCACCTTCTTCACTGCTGGTTTTGAGGCCTTATAAAATAGTATGAAGTCATCAGCATAACATAGAGGACTTATGGAAAAATTTGCTTTATTAGAAAATCTGAGATATTCCCTTTCAGAAAAATGATGGTTAAGAAGCCTAGATAAGTAATCCATAGCCAAAATGAAAATGTAAGGAGAAAGGGGGTTCCCTTGTTTTATTCCCCTAGTAGCTTGGAACTGCCCTTGAGAGTTACCATTAATAAGAATGGTATAATAATTATTTTTAAGCCACCTGTGGATGATTTGGCAGAAGGAATTTTGAAACCCCCTAGCTTTAAGAACCTCTAAGGTAAAATTCCAATTGATAGTGTCATAAGCCTTAGAGATGTCCATCTTATATATAAGATTACCCCCTCTGCAAGGCTTGTCAATATCCAGAAAGAGTTTCTGTGTAAGTAACACATTATCAATAATTTGTCTACCTGTAACAAAAGCAGACTGATTAGGAGAGATCATCCGAGATAAATGTGGTTTTAATCTAAAAACCAAAAGCTTGCTAATAAGTTTAGACATCACAGTGGAGAGAGATATGGGTCTAAAATAATCCCAATTAGATTTTTGGACTCCCTTTGGGATTAGAATAATGGTGGATTGAGCCAAATTATGTGGCATATCATCCCCTCTGAAGAAGGCCTGAACAGCTTCCACAACATCAAACTTAATCACCTCCCAAGATTTTATGTAGAAAGTAGAAGTAAAACCATCTGCACCAACCACCTTGTCACCATCAATAGAACATAGAGCTTTCCAAATTTCTTCCTCAGTAGGAATAAATGTTAAATCCAAGCACTAGATATGAAAAAAATTGTCATTAAGTAAGCCAGGGTCAAAGTTCAAGAGAGTAACATCATGGGATTCAGATAAAAGGTTTTGAAAGTGATCAATAGCATCTTTGTGAATTAGATCAGTACCCTGGACCCAATTGCCACTATGGTTTTTAATCTTCAAGATGGTGTTGGAATGTCTTCTTTATTTAATACAAGCATGGTAAAACTTTGTATTCCTATCCCCATCAACAAAATTTTTGATGGCAGCCTTCTGTTTATAGAACTCTTCCTCCCAATGAATAGATTGAAGTAGATTTGCACTAGCTAATATCAGGTTCTGTTCATCAGATAGCCCCATCTAAATGTTTAATTCAGCTTGTTTCATTGCAGCTTTAGCCTCTTCAACTTTTACTGTAAGGTTGCCAAAGCAGTTCTAATTCCATGCTTTCAGCAAATTAGCAACTTTTCTTTGAGTTTGCCATAGTTTAAACCAAGGAGGGAAGGATGAAATAGGTATCCACATAGACTTAATAAAGGAGAGGAATTCAGGATGTTCCACCCAGACATTAAGGAATCTGAATCTTGGTAAGGGAGCAACAGTATTAAGGAATATAGAGTTTAGTAAAGGCCTATGATCAGAACAAGTGTAAGGAAGATGGGAAATTGTAGTCATAAAGTTGGTATCCAGCCAAGCTTGATTAAACCGGATTCTATCAATTTTTTCAAAAAGTTTTCCCCTTCTCTAAGTGTCAAGAGGTCCCTGATGAGGAAGTTTAACAAGGGAATTGCTCCTGATGTTCTGATTAAATAGTAACATTTGTGTAATGTCCACAGGTTTCCCTCCCTATTTTTCATTTAATCTAGCTATACTGTTAAAGTCTCCACCAATTATCCAAGGTCCATTAATATAGGATTTGAGATGTTGGATTTGTTGCCATAATAGAGCTTTATCATTTGCAGAACTCCCAACATAAATGAAGGTAGTCTGAACATGTAGAAAATCTCATATAAGCTGGATATGAAACAATTGAGGTTGGTCTTCCAAGATCTGAACATTCAAGTTACTTCTATAGAAAAAAAAAAATTTGTTATTAATATTGTAATTACAAGAGAAACTTGGGAAGTGTTTTCTAAATCTGCAAGGATTGCAGTGAACCAAAGGATCAAGAATAGTAAAACATAATAACCTGTGCTTCCTAACCATTTGTTTAATTCTGATCAAATATTTTTGATCAGCAATCCGCCTGATGTTCCAGCACATCAAATTAATCATCTGAAGGAAGTGAAAGCCCTAGGACTACAATCCAAACAATCCAGCAGACTGGTCAGTGATTAGCTGACAAGAGACATATGAAGGAAATAAAAAGACTTCCATATCTTTCAAGAAAGTTGGTAGAATGCAGAAAGAAATCTTTCAACATCCAAAGACTAGATAGACCCTTTCTCAAATTATTACTGCTGTCACAACAAACAAAAAAAATTGACTAGTGACTTGTTGAATTGAATCAAAGACAAAGGAATAGACAGTCTTCCATATCTTCTTCGATATACAGTATATAAATGTTGATAAGATTCTGCCATCACCCCAAGGCCATAGAAACCCATTCTCAACATATAACAACTGAAGTTAAGGATAAAAATTAAAAGTCCTCTGAAAGACATATAGTGACCGGAGGTTAATAAACAAACCAAAGAGAAGTTAAGCATTTTGAGGATGAAGATAGGGTGAAGGTTGTGATCTGGATCTGGTTCTCCCTCTAGGGGTCCAGGGGATGATCCAACCTTCAGAATATTACTAATGGAAGCTGCCTCTCTTTGTAATCTTTAAGATTCTGTGGTTTGTTTTTTCATTCTCTTAGAGGTCTACATAACCCAATCTTCCCCCATAAGGTGGTTCAAATTAGTAACCTTTTCTCCTTCAATCACATGATGCAATTGTTGTTCCTGAATTGGATCATGCAACCTCTCCTCAAAGGAAGCAACTGTGGGGGAGAGTATAGTGATTATATTGGGTTCCTCTCTTAGCACATTTTTAGGACGAGAAAGGGGAGTAATAGAAGTAACGGAGGTTGGGGAGTTCTGAGCCTCATCCTGTATGCCATCCTCATTAACCCTAGGAAGTTGATTGGGGGCAGTTTCTTTCAAAGAGGACTGTTTCCTTTTCACTGGAGGGTGTAGCCTATAGCACCTATCCCTAGTGTGCCCAAACATCTTGCAATGTTGACAAAAGTAAGGTTTTTGCTCAAGGATTACCTCCTGCCAAAAGCCATTCTGTTCAGAGCCTATCCACACTCTTTTAACTTCAGGCAAGGTGATATCTCTTTCAATGAGAATTCTAGCAAGAGTAGGCCTTGCCTTGTTAAAAGTGTGAGAATCAACTTTAAGGGGTCTACCTAAAGCAAATCTAATGTTAAAAAAGGCATTCAACCTGAAGTAGGGAATAGGGAGACCAAGAAGGTTGAACCAAAGTGGAACCATAGGAGGTTCTTTACTAGGATCAAAGCCAAGGGTCCATTTCAAAAGTTTCATGGTATCCCCCCTAATAACTAAATATTGCTTGGCAAAAAGTTTAACATAATCCTCCTATATTGTCAATTGGAAAAGCAAATGCCTGCCATCTAGTAACTCCAGTTGCCAAGCTCCAGTAAAGTTTAAGAACTCAAAGAAACTCCTAAAAAGTTCCATCTTAGGGTGACCCAACTGAAATTTACCCACCAAAGTCAGCTTAACCTCTTCATTTAATGAATTAACTTCCTAAAGAGAGAAAAAAACTGCAAGTTCCCCCTCCTTATACCTAATTGGGTGAATACAGGGAGAGGACATTTTGCCAGCTAAAGTATCATGAAATTCCTGTGGAAAAACAAACTTATCCATATTTTGTAACTGTTCCTTAGGGTGTCCAACAACTCCAGCATAGGTGGCCTTGGCCCATTAGAGACTAGTGTCCAAAGCAATGCTAGAAGCCATTCAGAGAGTAGCAGAAACACCAAAGGAGGACCAGCAAGTCACAAACCAATGGAACAGTAACCCAAGGAACAGCTAAACACTTCCCCACCAAAACCAACAGCGAGTGAGACTTCAGTAGAGAAAACCCACCCCAGCCTCCAAAATGGTCACCACCACAGACCAAGTGGTGACCCTAGCTCAGGTAAGGAAGGCAGAAAAAGGGTAAACAAGAAGAACAACAACAAAACAACTACAGTAACAGAAGAAAACCAAATGCAGGAAGAACCTCTAGCCCATCAAACAAACAACAAGGAAGAAGAAGAAACCACTCTCCTCCACAAGCCTACAAACCAGCCAGAATAGGGAGCTATGGAAACCTTAGCAGAGCACCAGCCGCCACCCAAAGAGCTCCATCATATATATATATGTATTTTTTTAACAGAAAGGAGACAGTGGCTCCTAATTCATTAAAAAAAAAAGAGAGAGTAAAAGAGGAGGGAGAACAGGACTCCCTTCTCAAAGATTAATCAGAAAAAAACTCTAACAAAAGGAAGAGCTACAAGGTCTCCTGTCAGCAATAAATGTAAGTGGGGGTAGGAGAATGCCTTGCCAAGGGAGCTCAGAATGAAGGCAAACATTAGCTAGCCAATGGGCAGGCCTATTACCTTCTCTCAATATATGGGAGAATGAGGTGCAAATACCCTCTCCTAAGGAGTGAATATTTCTGATCCAATACAACAGGTACCATGGAGTAGGTATCAACCCTTCAATGTATCAATTAGGACCCTGGAATCTGATTCTATGATTATCGAGGGGAAACCACACTTTTGGGCCATAAACATAGCCTAGAAAATAGCCAGAGTTTCAGCCTCCAAAGGATCCTTAGCTCTAATAGGATAATGAAAGTAGAGTAAACACTTCCCATTATCACTTCTGAACACCCCTCCAATACCAACATGAGGATTAGAAAAACTTCCATGAGTATTAACTTTAATTCCAGCTTTTGGGGGAGAAACCCAATGAATAAGGGAATACTTGATTTTTCTGGGAAGACTGTAGGAAGTACTGTAAAGGATTTCAAGAAGCTTCCCATGACAATATAATTTCTGAAGGTAGCTGATGCAGTTTGTAGCAATGGTGGAAGCTGCCACACAGGTATCTTCATATTTAAGCTTATTTCTAGCCATCCATATGAATCAGGCTATGATACAAGGAATAGGGGGTAAATCTTTGGCCTGCCAATCCTTCCAGCTAAGAGAGAAATCACTCTAAGATAGATGAATTATATCTAACTTCAGTTTGGGAATTAAATAGTTCCAAACTTGTTGAACTGTGGAACAATGAAAAAATAAATTCTGAATAGTTTCCTCTTGGGGTTTACAAAACCCACATCTAAAAGGACCTCTCAAACCTTTTAACTTCGGTATGTCATCTATGGGAAGAAAGCCATGGAGTAATCTCCTAGAGAAAAATGACATAGAAGGGGATAGGAATTTATTCCACACACATTTGCTTTAAATGACTTCTTGTTGAGGAAAACAAAAGTTAGCTATGGTTGCAGATAAAGACTGGGACACCTTTTGCACAATCAGTTTATCTTTACTTTCTCTATCAATGCTGCATTTCAAAACTTTCAGTAGGGTTCTATTATCCAGTATATTCTATAAAGCTTGCTGATTCCAATCACCATTGAGCCATAAGTCAGCCACCTGAGTAGCAGGATTAAAGTGAGAATTAGATGAGTGGTTGATTAAGCCCTCACAAGTCCAATTATCAAACTAAATATTAAGCTTGCCCTCTCCCAATTCCTAAATAAATAAGTTTTCAGCCTGTGTCCTTACTTTAAGCATATTAGTCTGGGCCCTGGAATCACCAAGTCTTTTAGTGACAAGGGAAGGATGCATTTCTCTATAGTATTTACCCTTAAAAAATTTAGCACAAAGAGAACTTTGAGCTCTGAACATCATCCAAAGCTTACAGAAGTTGATTTGCGAGATTTGTTTGATACTTTTGAAACCCAGCCCACCAACTCTAGTGCTTCCACAAAGTTTATGCCACCTGGTCCAATGCATTTGTTTTCTCTGACCTGCTCATGGGAATCTATTAAACATTCTTTCTAGAGTTAACTGGGTTGATTTCTTCATTATAGAGACCTGAGAGATATAGGATGGAAGAGTTGTCAGGACACTTTTAAGAAGAGTAACTCTACCCCCATTGGAAACGAATGAGTTAGCCCAGTAGTTCAGTTTTTCCTGAATTTTGGTGATACCCTCATCAAATTGGACTTGCCTTGTTTTCCCCTTCAATAACAAAGCACCCATGTATTTTAAAGGCGGAGACCTGGAACTGAAACCACTAAGGTCAGCAATCCAATGCTTAATTTCAGGTTTAACTTTTTTATCGAACACCAATAGGCATTTCTTAGTATGAAATTATACAATCAGCTGCCACACATCTCTAAATAGAGTAGGCCAATAAAATCTAGATTGTGAAAAATTTTGAACAGATCAATCAATTTCAAAATGATCCCTAAATTATGAATCATGACATTTTTTTGATAATTTCTTTAATTTCTTTAAAGGGCACATATCTCTGCATAACTAAATCTTTGCATTATTTGTACAAATAAGGTTCATCTAGAAAGTAAAATTTTGTATCATGAATAATTTTTTTCACTTTTTTGCTTCGTCAATCCATATAGTATAATGCCACTAACAATGTAGTTCACAATATCACCATACCACGGTATTTTTCATTCCTTAATAGTATAAAGTTGTTCATCAGGAAATGATTCACTAAATTCTTTTTTTAAGATCAAATGTTTCTTCTTATTCTAGCCTAGATAAATGATTAGCTTTTTATTATCAGATCCTTGCTTTCTACTACCACAAAATTAAATTCTTGCATTAGAAGTGCTCATCTAATTAATCTATGTTTCACATCGTTCTTTTGCATCAAATATTTTATAGTAGAGTGGTCTATATGCATAACACATTTAACTCCAATTAGATATGACCTAATGATACACCTAAAAGATATAGACTTATGTACACATTTTAATACATATTTCTGAGATATTGCGCTTTAATGGAAGGTATTTGTGTGTTTTTGTTTCAGGTACAATAAAATGGATCAAACATGGTGAAAGGAGTGAAAAAGGATAAAATATTCAAAAAAAATGAAGAATGTGTGCAAAAGAACTGTGGCACATAAGCGCCTATAAATGGCTCTTATGCGCCAGTAAAATAGAGAAGGTCGTGCCTAAGCGCAAAGTACGTCACGCTTAAGTGCTAAAAGTAGTTACTTGATGATTCAACGAATTTGGACAACTTTTTTATGAGGTTTTTGAAGCAACTCTTGATGAAAACATGAGAAATAGTTAGGAAAAAAATACATTCAATTGGCTTTTGAAAGGAGGCAACCCATGGAAAATTCATTGAATGTAGACACATTTTGAAGATACACAAAGCCACCATTTGAAAAATTATAAAAGGACTTAGATTGAATTGAAGAGAAGCCACTGCCCCCTCTAGACATTGTCGACGCCTCTCTCTCTTAGATTAATTAATATACTTTTAGAGAGAAGGAGAGGAGTTGTAGTGAGTGAGTAGAGAGTATTGTAAGAGAAAGGAAGAGACGAGATTCAACGAAACTTCAAGAGTTTGGCGAAGAGGATTTGAGATAGGTTTTTATCTTTATGAGTACAACGGGGTTTAATTTAGACTTCTTATTTGTTTACATGATTTCTACTTTCAAACTTAAGTGTGGTTGTGTTTTCTCCATGAATTCTGAGTAGTTTTCTTTATCTTTTTCTTTAAAATGATGAGTGATTAAGTATTGGATGGAAGTTGTGTGAAGTATTAATATTTAATGTTGGAATAAATTGTGATGATTTTAAACCTTGTACTTCATTTACTTCTTGATTTGGCCAATTAAGATGTTAATATTCATAGTGAGAACATATAAGATCCGAGATGGAGTTGTCTTAGTCAATAAAGGTAAGAATCACATGAGAATGTGTGGATGAGAACGTAATTCATATGATTGAGTGCAAATAAATAGGGTAATAAACTTTGAAGGGTGTATAAGTAGATGACTTCAGAGTGACATGTTAAAGCCTCTAATTTTATTAATAGTTTTAGGTTTTGATACAAGATGTTAGCCTCAAGGTGGAGTGAGAAGAGGGAACTAGAGTGATAGCTAGTATCTTCCCTGCCTAACCCATCTTCAAGACTATTCAAACTTTAAATTAGCCAATGTTCTTTATAACATCTCTAGTAAGGGTAAAGAATACTGTTTCTCCTATTTGGCACAACACAATTTGAATACTTTCACAATAGAATTCCTATAATTGTTAGTGATTCATGATAAGGAAAAAGATATGTTATTTATATTGTCTTTATCGTACAAATAGCTAGTTAAATTAAGTTAGTTGTTTACATTATTTTCAAGTATTAAAAAATTTACAAAAAGAATCGAACTTTCATTCCTATTATAACATATATAGTTTGAGCAAGAATATTTTACGAAGTAGAATTTGTTATCTTATTTCTTCTGATTTAATTACATATTGTATTTCTCTCTATGTGTTTGGTATTCGTGGCTTAATAAAAAATTCATGTATTACTTGATAATGATACATATACTTGTGTAGTATCTCATACTTAAATATAATAATTGCATTCTTATTTGCTTCGAAGTTATGTTTTTGCCTAGCTATTGCTGGGGACCAAGAATTTGACGCAGTTGCAAAGTAAGAATTATAAATAAGGAAAAGTTAAGATTATAGCTGCATACATCGTACTGTCATACAAAATCGGGATCAAGTTTTTGGCGCCGTTGCCGGGGAAAATAAAAATTTGTGAAGAAATTTTTAGAAAGTTATATTTAAAATTTTAGAGTTATTATAGAAATATTTTAGTGTTGTTTTTATATAAGTTCTTGTTTGTTTGATTTTAATTTTTATTATTTTGTAGTATTGTATGCATAATTTGGGTTCTAAAGGACTAGTGTCCTACTATTCTGAATTAAAAAGAGCTATTAGAAAAATCAAAAATACAGAAAAAGAAAAAGAATTCATGAAATGGCAAACCAAAAGAATTAAAATGCTAATATTAATAAAAAATTTAGACCTTTAAAAGATTATGCAAACCATTCAGTAGATGAACTTCTTTATAGTATTCAAAAACCTGTTATAGTGGCTTATTCATTTGAATTTAAACCTGCTATTATACAAATGATATCAAATAATTAGGTTGGGGGAGCACAAACTGAAGATCTAAATTTACATCTTGTGTGCTACATTTGAATATGATGGTGTTTCAGATTATGCTTGATCACCAAAATAATGTGTTGTTTTAAGTATATTTGGTGATATTGCACTTTAAATAAGTGTATTTTCATATTTTTGTTGCAAGTATATCAATTTTAGGAATTTGGAGAAAAAGTAACAAAAAGGATGAAATTTGGAGCCAAATCAGAAAATTTTGTGATTTTGGTGCCTGAAGAAGCACTTTACAAAGAGCTGGTTCCTGAAGCGCCAAAATTGGAGGCTAAAGTACCATTTTATAAAAAGTTGGTGCCTGAAGTGCCAAAACCCATAACAGCGTGGTCTTAAGTAACTTGCCCCTTAAGCACTAGAACCAGCGCTAGAGATGACTTTTTATGAATTAAGGCGGTTCAGGACAAATTTTATGTGAATTTTGAAGGGACCACCTATTCTAAACACCCCATAGAGTAATTCAATGGATCTAGAGACTTTCGAAGGTACTTTTATGAAGGGATATCCTTCTTGGATCAATAGACATATCTTTTGGAATTCAAAAAGGTTGACTTTTGGATACAATTTTGGAGGAAATTTTGAATTCTTTTTGGAGGGAGGCAATCTCTAAAAAAAGAGAGAAAAGTCTATGGGATGAGTGTGGTAAGGGGGATTTGAAAGAGGCAATTATGGTGAGAGAGAGAGAGAGAGAAAATCAAGGGCTTGGAGATTTTCTTCTAGGGTTGAAAGAGGAGAGGGAAGGTGAGAGATTTCATCTTCATTAAACTTCTAAGAGAGAATTGAGAGTGTTGTAAAAATGGAAAGTGCTTGAAGATAACTTCTAGAGATTTGCTTGGGAAGGATTGTGAAATAAGTTGTCTTTTATTTCTTTATTTTTGTAGACTTCCTTTTGTATATGAAATTTGTGTTTTGTTGTTTCTTTCTCATGAATTCTGAGTTGTCTTCTTTATCCTTCTCCCTACAATGAGATTTGGTTTTGTGAAGAATTGATTTTTGTTTTATACAATTTTAAATGTCTATAATTTGTGATGATTCAAACTCTGATCTTCATTTACTTTTCAATCTGGCCAATTAAAATGTTAAAATGTTTTGAGAGACATAATTTGAAAAGGCTATGATTTCTACAGCATATTGAGAATCACATTCGATTCCATGGGAGAGGATGTCATCCATGGGGTTGAATGCAAATAAATAGGGAAATGTACTTTGTTGGAT